>VZTA01028155.1:0-77758 GCA_013398855.1 Mohoua ochrocephala | reverse complement strand
TTTTTTTTTTTTTTCTGTTCTCTTTCTTTTTTATCTCTCCAGTTCTTAATGGCAACTAATTGAAGCTGCATTTGCCAGGAAGCTGTTTGAAGTTTTAGCAGTCAAAAGGGTTGCTTGATATGGGCATCATCTCTATTAATGTTTTCTACACTGAATAAAAAAAAAGGGTGGCATTTACCATATTCTTCCACAAGGAAGGAGTGATTTGTTTTATCTCCTGACTTCTTTGCTACGATAATTTTGTAGCTCCCCAGGATAGGCTCTTCAGTGAGTGGGAATTCTAGCTGAATAATGTTCATCTCCGACTTCACATTTTGCCACTGCAAGATCCTGTTGCCTCTTGGATCCTGAAGAAAAAAAGAATACAGACTCACAGCCTTTTTGCCTTGGAAATCTTTTGCTTTTAGCACACAAAACCAGCAGCAAAGACGAAAACAGAGCAGATTACTTTAACTCATTGGAGAAGCTGTTTAATGCACGTGCATTGAGTTAAATTACTCCTTTGTACTCTGATTATTCATGTTATTATTAATGTTGCTAGATTCTCATCTATTGTTGCCAGATTTAGGCACCCTCTGCCAGCCTACTTATTAGTCTCAATCATCAGGGAAAGTTGCATAATACTGCTCTTTCCTGCTCTTTAGTATATGTTGCTCTAGATTTGTATCGAGAGGGGAAAGAAAGAAAATCTTCTTTGTGCTTTCCCTTCAGACAAGTTTATCCCACACAAATCTTGGCCTTTAGCAACCCCAGGCTTTTTTTCAGCTGCCAGAAAAAGGAAGGAAGCGTTTCTCCTGCATTCACTGGGGTGCCATTTTCCTCTCAGTATATGTTATGCTAGTTAGACTAAAGAAAACACATTCACACCATTTCCTTGGCTCTTTCCAGCAATGACTGGAAGAAAAACACGTGGAGGGCTCAAAATATGTATGTTCTCACTGCAAAGAAAATAAAGTCCCCTGACTTCACAGTGTAACATGAAAACTTGTAAGTTTGTATGCTTGTAAAAAACTTGTATGCTGTCTAGACATGAATTGCAGTTGTGTTAAAAATCACCAGAAAATGCCATGAAAGTACTCAGATCGCTAGTAGTTCTATTCATAACCTATATGTGTTCACAGTTTTTAGCAGCACTAGAGTTGCAAAAAGATATACCCCAAAATAAGTTGAGCAAACCGGGGGAAGGGGAGGGGAGTCAAAGGCAGGCATAAGAGCACTGCAACTTTTGACTGCTGGAATGATTATAGGTGTGCTTTCCATGTCAGTCAGGCTCAAAGAGCATCCTTGTTTTTCGTGGAGTTTCTGTTGATTTCTGTTGGTGTACTCAGCAGCAAGATTTGTCTGTGTATGGACACATACAAACCCATGCAAGCACATGTGCCTGGAGTAATGCAGTACGAAGACAAAAATTTCTTACCTGAATTGCAATCAAGGGGTACTGAAAGAGGAAAAAACAAAATGGAAGAAGATATTAGGCGGCTGATCAAACACAAATTATTTTTCCTCAGGACTGTGAGAAACGTATAATCAATTTTCAGTATAATACCATTAATCAGAGGTCCTCATCTCTTACTTTAATCAGCTTAACAGCAATTTTACTTCAATAAGAAGCTTGCATAAAGGAGACAGATGAAATGAGAAGGGTGGGACAGCTTCTGATCACACTGGTTTTAGTGCAATCTCAGAGCATATGGGTGAGCAGAGCTATAGAGGTGCACACAAACCATGTTTTGGGCTTCTTATTGGCACCAGCTCGTTTGCTACCACGGTGCTGTCTCCTGCATTACAAGCACAGGAGAGGAGGCCAGTGAGGACCCTTCCATCAATTGGCTTATGGACTGTGAGCATGAAGAGAGACTGCTGGCAGTGGAAAGAATACCTCTGAGGAGATAAACAATCGTGGCAACAACTTTCATTTCCCCCATTTCTAAGATGGGCAAAGTGCCAGGCGAGTGATTTACTGATGCATGCAAGCAACAATTGCTGAACTGGAATAGCAGGAGACTGAACCATGGGCTTTCTGGTCAGAGCTAAGGTAATGTCTGCGGCAACAGAGTGGAGGGGGGTTTTGAGCCTCTTTCCCAGGAATAGCAGACAGTGTAGTGTCAGGAATTCAAGCTGCTACACACTTGCCTTCTTCCCTGTGCCTCTAATGACAGGCAGATTACAGCGTGTGCTTAGGAAATCAGGTTAATTCTTTGGCATTTAGTCTCTGCAACATCTCATTTTATCCACAGCAAACCTTTACGTAAAATTTGAGAGGAAGTTGTCTCCCAGAAATTTTAAATCCAGGGGAATATTACTGTCCACTCACCTTCTCCTGAACAGGTTTGAAATTGAAATCCAGGGCAACAACACGAAACCTCACTGGAAAGGCAAGGAACAGGGCATTAGCATTGACCATCGTTTGTCTGGCTGAGCATGATGTTTTGCACTCATTAGAGCTCCCAGTTTCACAGGATCACCCAACAGTCCCACTTGCACAGGGTGCATATAACGAAATGCATCTGAAGGTAGAAGACTCTTATCCTTTGATTTGGGACTTTGATTAAGGGACTTTTCCCTAGCATCAAGTTCCTGTACTCTTTCATAACAGATTCCTTTAATGTTACTAATGAAAAGTTTATGTTCATGAAAGTTTAACCTCACAGAAAGGAGATGACTGAACAAATAAGAACTGCATTACCTTTTTCCTAATTTAAGTTCGTCTGCTGCTTGGCCCAGCTCACAACCAAGCCATTTGACCAATTAACAACCCATACTGGACACCTCTGTGGCACCAAATTCCAACCAGTAAGCCTTCCTTCATACTATGTATCTATGTGGATAGAACTCATCCTAATTAAAGTAAAACTAATCTAGTCTAATGGCTGCATTACGTGGCTAATCTCTGGGAAGAAGTCTTCTTCCAGTGTTTCCTAAAGTGTGTGCTAGAAGCCTTAAAGCCTACAAGTGAATTGAGGCACGGATCTAGGTTAATGGAGCTCTGCTTGATGGCCAGGTGAGAAGCATGGATAGGGGAATAACTTAAGTGCAGAAATACAAAAACATGGAAGTCTAAAACCCAAGCACATCAGAACCCAGAAGGTAAATAGCATGATTTTGTCTTTAGCAACTTATAATTCATTTTAAAGTAACGGATTTCACTCTTGAGGTTTAGACTATTTTGATGCTGACCAGCGCCACAGAGAGAAGACACTGGAAGCATTGTTTTATGCCAGGTATTGATCTAATCACCTCCTCCCACTATCCTGGCCTGTCATCAGTAATGAAACAGCAGCAGTGATAGCTTCTGTCACCTGGGAGGAAGGGACAAAGAAAATAATAGAGATCATGGGATGACAGTCTCCTGACATCTCGACAATGATTCCCTAAGCTCCACAGCAAATAACTGCAATGGTTTTAACAGAAAGTCTGAAGAAACTGCCTAGGTTGTAGCTCAGCCTGAAAAAAAACAGGCAGAGAAATTCTGCCTGAAGAAATTGCCTGCTAAGGGCCATGTTATAGACAAAGTGGACATTCACCGGTCTGTCCTGGTTTGTAGATGGGTTTGTCTGTCTGCACAAAGACGATGCTGTCTGTGTTCCAGATCATCACTGACCGCCGCTCCTCTAGGCTGACGGTGGTGCCCTTGGCCGAGAAGGAAATGAAAGCCAGTGGTGCAGAGTGGACAGGAGGAATCTGTGAAAAAACAGGAACACATGGGGAGGTTGTTAGTCCTGAAGTAATTTGCTCCAGAACCAGTTGAATAGCAATACCTGTGGCCTGGGCTCCTGCAAAGAGACACAATCTCACTTCTACCAGCTTCATCACCTTTCTCGGGTCTTTTCTTGCTAATTTTGCCTATCAAAAATGCCTCCTTGTCTGTTACTGTGTTACTCTCCTATGCTTCCTTTTTCCTTTAACAAGCCTTATTTCTTTCCCTGCTTGTTCCTCTCCTGTGCTCTCTGCTTTAATTTTCTTGTCCCTGTTTACATTTCTTTTCCATGGGGACATAAATTAAAATTAACTTACCTTGAAATTGAAGCATTGTAGACCACTGCTTGCTGTCATGGTTTTCTTAAAAATAGTGCTATTAACAGAGCTGTATTCTAGGATTACTCTGACGGATATCGTCTCGTTGAGGTTAAGGAACTGCAGGCAAACCTGACCTGGAGAGTCATTCTGGAGGACAGCAGGCACCATCAGGACATACTGCCTGTGAGATCCGAACATCAAAGTGATCACATTCACATATAAAGGAGAAACAGCCTCAAAAGGATAAAGCAAACACATAACACTGTTATTAGTCAGTACCACTAATTACTTTTGATTAAATAGGACACATTGCCAGTCCTCCTCACTGTGCCCTGCAGCTCTGAACTAGCCCAGCCCTGGTGTTGCCTCCAGCTCTGGTATTGCCCCCAGCTCTTGCCCTTTTTTCCTTTATCTGAGCCCCGGGCCCACCTGCTTTTAGCAAAGCACCCTGCTGCCACTACTGCTATTGCCTTTTCTGGACACACGTCAGCTTCTCTGGAAGTTCTGCAATAGGTGGAAGGTCTGATCATATTAAATGAGGACGACTCACTTGCCATCCCCATTCTGCTTTAGCTCTCCAGATATAAAAGATGAGCTCTGGCAGTATTTAATATTTAGAGCAAAGTTAATAACACTGATTAGCACTGTCTTTAAAGCCTTTTCATAAATACTAATAGTAGTAATAGGGTAGTTCTTACGGCTCAGGTTCCTTTGCAGCTGTTACATGCCAGAGAAGAATAGCCAAAAGAAACTTCAGCCACATTTTTCTCACTGTGAGACAGAAGAAAGAGATAAGTTCTCTCCCCATGAAACAATTCCTTGCCTACTAGTTTAACAGCTCTGCAGCATTCCTCACCCAGTGCTCCAGAGGAAAGGAAGTTGGCTCTTCAACTCCTCCCTGGCTCCTTCCTTTGATGTTGGTGCCTTTATAACTGCAGCAAGGGGTGGAGATCCCAGTCTATCCTACTCCTTGCAAGAACCTCCCCTAACACTACTGCAATCGAAATCTACCCACTCTCTCCAGACTGTAACACTTCACTGCAGTTGTCTGCATGTCTGCACAAAATATCTTTAGTGGTCTTGTTTTCAAGGGAAGGGGCTTTGGTTTTTACACTGAGGGTTGTCACAGCACTGGAAAGCACAAAGTGACCTAAACCAGAGTAAGTCTGTCAAACCAGATTAACATTTAAGGGTTTTCCCCATTGTTCTTGGAATTTACCATCTGGATTGACAGTCTGGGTGAAGTAGACTAATTTTCTACACTTTGACACCAGATTCTGGCTAAAATAATGCATTGCCCTCTCTTTTCCCTTGCTTCATAGGTATTTTGAAAATTGATGAAATGGAAGAATAGAGAAGCTAGAAACAGAAGGAGGTCTAAAAAGTCTTAATTACTTCTACCTTAGCCATTGAGCACTTAACAGCATTGTTAAAGTTTGATTCATTTCAGCTCGGGATTAGCCGGTCGCTGGGTCTATGGGAATTTGTTAGCTCCCCAGGTTTCCAGTTTTCACACCTGTGTGGAAGCTAATTGAGTTTTTTTTTAGGGAGAAGGAAGTTCTTTTGTTCTTTTGTACTCTGAAGAGAAAACAAAGCACTCAGGTGGGCTGCTCTCCACAAGAAAAACAATGCTGGAAAGCAGTTATTCGAAAGCTGTAAATAATTTTTTCCATGAATGTTGGTACTGGGTCTGTCTGGGACAAGGTTATGAAGTCAGCTTTCTCCACAGTAGCCTGTTGTGCTTTGCATTTAAGGCTGGAATGGTGATCATAACTCACCAGCGTTTTAGCTCTTGCTGAAGAATGCTTGCACAGTGTCAAGGCTTTCTACTTCCTCCACCTCCCAGCCAAAAGCCAGGAGGCTTGGGGTGGGCAAGGAGCTGGGTGGGGCTACAGCCAGGACAGATGACCTGAACTGGCCAAAGGGATATCCTGGACCTACCACGACACCATGCTTAGCAGTAACAGGTGGGGGAAAGGAGGAGGAGGGACAACATCTGTGGCAACAGCATTTGTCTTCCAAAGCAACCGCTACCTGTGCTGAGGCCTTACTTCTCAGGGAGGGGTTGGACATCTGCCTGCCAATGGGATGAAGTGATTAAGTCCCTCTTTTAGCTCTTCTTTCATGTGCACCTTCTGCTTTCCTTTTCAAACTGTTGCTATTTCAACCCACTAGTCTCTTTGACTCCCTTCCTGGAAAGTGGGAGTGAGTGAAAGATTGGGTGGCTGCTTGGCTGCTCTCTGGGGTCAGCACACCACCGTGTGCTATCAATATGGCTAAATATTGTAGACCTGGAGATAGAGAGCTATGGGTCCAAAGGCATGAATGGGAGCATGATTTCCTCTAATATCCTGATATGTTTTATGACTATCTCTTCTAGTTTCTTGCTCGTGTGTGAAACTTTCTTCAACAGAAACGCAGGGCGCGTGGGGCAGCCATGAAATGTTTTTCACTTGTACCTTCAAATTTTTCACAGAAGTATCAAACCATATGGAAATGGAACAGGGCAGAGCTAACAGGTGGTTCCCCAGAGGTCTCTCTGTGGCGTGGTGTGGGTGCTTAGAGCACAGACCACAGTCTGAGGTTCTGTTCTGAAAGCCCACCTCACTGTCATTTCTGTTGCAGAGGATCTGTACAGATTCTACACTTTAGGAGCTTCACTAAGAATCAGGCTTTATTTTCTCTGCAATGGGATATCAACAGGAGCTGCCAAGGGCAGAAATTCACTGACAAGGGCTTGAACTTGAGCTGACATTGTGGAAAAAGGAGATGACCAGCATTGCAGGTTCCTGCTTTTCGGGGCTTTCCCAGGTAGTTACAAATTTATTGCAACTTAATAAAGTATTCCTTCCAAACAAGTCAATTTGATAATCATCACCATCCAGAAGCTTTCTGAGGCTAATTTTGAAAGTTTAATCGAACAGTCAAGTGGGTTAGGTGACATTCAAAGGCTGTAGACGTAGAGAAGGGTAGTTGTGTATAATGACTGTTATAATGAGCAGGGGTTTTGCCCCAAATGCAGGCTGGATTGTGGCTTTGGTCAGAAAGTGCGCTGTTATATCTCCAAGAGCTGTCACTAGTCACAATGCCTTCTGTGCACATGAACCTTCTGAACAGTACCCAAATCAAGGACAAAGATTTCCCATGCATCCTGTATCCAGATAACACACTGCACTAGTTTAAACCCTCCACTAACCACAGTGAAGAAGGTGCATCTGGGAAGGAAATAAACAAACAAAAAATGCAATCATCTGTAATAGAGAAGTTATTGCATTAATATGTTTGCAACCAAACAATTTCCCTGGGTGAAAAATAGCCACCGTACCTTATTGCAACAAAGGAAACCAGAGGTCATCCCATCTTCTTGGCTGTCACATATAACAATTTGTCTTTCACAGGAAAATCAAACAACATTCCACTGGATACAACAAAAAGGTTGTTTTGAGGGCAAAGAGTTACAAAACCATTGGCTTTTTAAAAATGATTTTTTATCATTCTTATTTGCTGACTGCATGTCTTCGCTTTTCAAATCCTACCCATTCTTTTTAACTCAACCGTGTATGTGCAAGAAGCTTGTGAGGATTGCTCTATGGGGAAGTTGGAGAGATGATACTTCATCACCAGGCCACAAGACTGTATTTCATAGAATCAGAGGATGGTTTGGGTTGAAAGAGACCTCAAACATCATCTAGTTCCAACCCCTCTGCCGTGGGCAGGGACACCTTCCACTAGACCAGGTAGCTCAGAGCCCCAGCCAGCTTGACCTTGAACACTGCCAGAGATGGGGCATCCACAGCCTCTCTGGGCAACCTGTGCCAGTGTCTCACCAAGCTCACAGTAAGGAATTTCTTCCTAATATCTAATCTAAACCTACTCCCTTTCAGTTTGAATCCATTCCCCCTCATGCTGTCACCACCTGGGCTTGTAAGTAGTCTCTCTCCATGTTTCTTGTGGCTTCAGATACTGGAAGAGGTTCTTGGTTTAGGGTAATGTTGAAGAAATGCCTGAATACAGATGGATTATCTTGCATTCTTGACCCAAAAGGAATTTTTTGCCAGTCTAACTTTGAGTGTTACCCGAGCCATAACTTCAGACCTCAGTTACTTGTGCTTAGCTGTAGCACACACAGAGACATCTGTGTGTTTGCAGATGGAGAGCAATGAGAGGGAGCCTTGGCAATAGCAGAATGAGATGTTTGATTTAGTTAAATTTGATTTACTTATCTTTGTTAAAACATGTCCCACCAGCTAAGCACAGATAGCTTTCTGCCACTGAAGGAGTCCTGCTGCAGGCATAGCAAAAATTGTGCCTTTATGGTTGTGGTTTGGTTTATTTGAGGCATTGGATATGTTTTACCAGTAAAATATTATCTTTACAAATAAAATCTGTCCTGCTGTGAAAAGCTGTATTAATACTACTCAACTGCAATTATTTTTTCATATAGAGGTGCTCAGTCACAGTAATTTCTGTGTCTTTCTGTGTGGTTTCTTGGCCTCAAATTTCACTCACTATTCCTGCAAAGAGCTCTATTTCTTCCCTGTGGGAATCATCAAATGGCTCTAGGAAAATAACAACAGTCTCTGGAGCTCTGTGGTTTTTTCCTGTTTTTGAAGAATTTGCAGCTGCTCACATTTCATTTAATTCTAGTACTCCTTCTCACTCATGCAGCCTAAAGCCAGCTTGGATGTGTCTGTAAGATCTGCAGCCATATATTTGTGGTGTAGGCACTGTCACCTTTCTTGTGAACGGGTTAATTGCTGCATTCAGAAGAGGATCAGCGCAAAGAAATTTGGTCATTGCAACTACAAAAATTAGTTGACAAGCACTGAATCAATCTGTGATTTTGGCTGTGACTGCTTCCTATAAAACCTTCTTCAAGAAGATTAGATTGTAACAATTTGTTTAGACACAGTAAAGGTCGAAATGCTTGGTTTGGCCCAGGTGTTTGAGGAACAATGCTGAAACACGGTAACTACAGATAAAGTCCTGCTTGGTCAATAGGGTCTCTAGTCAAGCATGCAAGATTTCTTTCATTGTTCTAAGATGTGTGAGCCTTGGCAAAGTCCTCTAGCAGCTGAAAAGACGGTGAGGTCATACAAGAAAGTAAGTATATCGCTAGTGGAATTGTCACAGCTTGCAGTGATTTTGATGAGTGATGGAATTTTTTTTCAACAAAATGTGGTGGTGAGGAGGACTGCAGTTTATTTCAGTGGTCTATGATGCCTGGAAAAGGCACAGATGGAGGTAGTCGAAGGTCAGCCAGTTGCAAGGGTTCTGTTATGCCAGTGACTCTGTTGAGTGAGGATGGGTCATCCATGACCTGTTTTCAAAAATGAGACCTCTCTCCACATAAGGGTAGAGGCTGAGGTCTGAGCAGGCATAACTGTGTGAGCTGAAGTATTAAGACTGTCTTTGCTGCGCAGTTTTGGTGACAAACGCCAGTGAAAGGTGGGTGAAGCTGGAATCTGACTGCTGTCACTGCACCTGCACAAGCCTCAAGAAGGGTTACTAGTATACAAATGGAATTATCTTTCCTAGTTATACACAGATTACCTGGCAGCTTTCAGGCTAAACTACAAATGCAGTGCTATAGTTTGGCTAATAAGAAAGTCTGCATTTCTTTCGGGAGTGCTCTGCAGTTTTGCTGTCCTTGCATAGACAGGAACAAGAGATTTTCAGCCCTCCTTTCTTTGTGATCTTTATAGGCAGCATCAAGGGTTCAGTTTGGATGTGAAGAGGTCACCAATAAAATACCTGAATAAGCTCCTCAAAAAAATCTCAGGTTCTTAGTAAGTTCATTCTTCACACTTGCAAATATAAATCAAGTTTTTATTAAAAGGGGAAAAGAAAATACTTAACAATGAGTATCAAGAGGGGAATATTGGATGTGTAATTCATGAAATGCAACTACTTAAGCCCTCTCCTGTGGTGGGACAACTAGTCTGGCTGCATGGTGCCCCCCCTAAACCTCCCCTGCCAGCAATCAGCTCATGACTGGTACTGAGAAATCATCTTGTGTACCAAGAGCTGACACAAGCTGCAGGTGATGTTGTCACATATTGGCTCTTCTGGCTGCCAGAAAGGTGTCTGAGACCAGCCATCTCTCGCATGCTGAGGGATGCCCAACTCGTTCTCTGACCTTTTCATCTCTGACCTAACCCTTTGTTTCTGTTTCACAGCTGTACACAGCTATCCTCTCTTCATAGCTGCAACTTCTGCACTCTGAAGGTAGAAGCATTTGCTTTCATTTCAGGTGACAATTTGTGACAGACACATGTAGAAAGAAGTAGCTCTCTGAGGCTTTCATATTGCAATGGCTTTTCTCTGCTTTATGGAAAGGCTGTTTTTTAATTTCATTCTGCAGAAATTACTCATAAATGTATTGTAATGACAGATCTGTAAGTGTTTGAGGCTCCATTAGTCCCTCTTATTTTCTTCTCCTTCCCTGGCTGGTTGTCCTTCTTCTCTGGATTGACTTGAGAAGGGTCATACAGTTCTGCTCTCCCTTGGGATTTCAGCCATCAGCCTACAGATCCTACTAGGATGTAATCCTACTGATGTAATCATGGCCCTTAAGTCCTTTCCTGGAGCTGCAGCCACTGTCGACATAAGAGACTTGAATCCTCTGTCTGAACTGCAGGTTGGTCTGTGAGAGCTCTGGAGGAGCAGTGTTTGTACATCTGTCTTTGGATGCAGCTTTGCAGGCTGAAGGAAGTTTCTTGGTCATATTTTTGGGAAATGCTGTATGTCTGATCCAACTGCCCTGAGAAAGGAAGTGTGGATCTCACTTCAAGGCTGTAAAATGATGTTATCAGAACCAAAAGTTCATAGGAGATGAATGCAAGACATAAGACATACATCTGTTAGAGCAGGGGCTGCCTCTTCTTATTTATTTGAAATCTGTCTTCAATGTAGGCATGACGTTTCTAGGACTTGAATGTGAAAGAGAGCTTGGGGTTAGGAGTCTCTCACAACTGGCTGATAACACTAAGTGTTGGAGGCTCAGTCTTTGTGAATACTTTGATCTTTTTGCCATTGACCAACATCTAGCTTCTAAATCCATTTTTTGTTGTTGCAAAGGCTTTTTCTTTCCACTACAACATAGCAGAAATGGAACCTTTTCCAGACGCATTATGGAAGGCATGCAAATGCTATTCAGAGCCTGCAGCTTTCTCTCCCTTTATCTGTTATTATTATCTACTTGGCAGCAAAACAATACTCTTGTGTTACCCGATATATTAATTGCACTACTTTAAGGACACCCCCCAGGGAGAGCCTGTTTGTGCCTTCAACCCCTGACCTTACGCCTGAAAAGCTTTTTGATTCATTCCCCTGACATAAAGGCCATTTCTGCTTTGTCTCCAGTGAAAATATATTCTGCAGCTATATATTGAACTGCTGAGCACTGTACAGAACAAGTTTGAGGATGTGTCCTTGACGAAGACTTGTCAGTCTTTATTATCTTTTATTATTTTCCTAAACAGCTGAAGTTTCCAAGTTGTCTCAGGGCAAACAAGCTGGCCTCAGGCAAACAGGGAGTCAGAGAAAGTCCTGATTGTCCTCTTTTGAAGAACTAAGTGGTTTTTATTGTTATTGACCCATAAATGACCAGCACTAGGCAAAACTGTCTGCGTGTAAATGAGGGAGTGACTGGAGCATCACATCCATGTCTAGTGTCACTCATAGCTGCTTGTAGCACAAGTGCTTTGCTATTACACAAAACAGTGGCAGAGTCCTGGCATTTTACACCTCTGTAACAAACCCCCAGAGCCTGTCCTGGCACATTCCCATGGACTACAGCTGATGGGTCCCATAGGAACTGCTGGAAGAAGTGTGAGGAGGTAGATGATCTTTTTGCACACTGAAAGTAAAAGGGAAGATTGTTTCATGATAATTTTAGAGTTCTAGAGCATCTTTCTACTATAGCAATCAGAGTAAGGAAACTGAGCGCAAATGTATTGTATTTGGCATTTTTGGAGATGGGATACGGCCCTTACCATTTTCTGACTGATTCACATGGTCCTACAAGCTCAGTATCTGAAGCTCCTTTCAATTGTTACATCTTTTCATCTGAATTGCATTGAGGTCAAGCAGACTGAGTTTGTGAAGCAGCAGGTTCACATGATGCAAGTTCCATGAGAAAAAAAAAATTGGTTCACTAGTTGCACTGCAGTTAAAAGAGTTAAAGAGGTAAAAGAAGGCTGTAAAATGCAGATTTTGCTAGGTGCTGCTGGCATTGTTCCATCTGCTCCTTCTCAGCCCAGTGTTTTGGAAATTTGTAGTAAAATTTAAATGCTGTGCTTTTGAAAGAATCTGCATTTCATATCAGTTTCCATCTGACCAGGCTTGCAGTTGGCCATTCACTGGAATGGCATTAAACAAAGGCTTTTGTTTAGCAGCGGGCTGAGTTTACACAGCTGAGGAAGGTGGATTGAAGTAGCCTGACTGACCCCTCTTGAAGCTCACACAATCTTTTTTGGCTGACAGGGATGGGAGAGCAAGGGCGACTTTGGGGTCAGTGAAAAGCAACTTGTCCCCTTAACATCTTCAGAGTCATAACTTATTTCTCAGCATGTGTCTGTCTGCAGCAAAAGTCACCACAGGTCTCATGCAAACATGAAAACATTGCTTTCAGGGTGACTTTTTGGGTCAAGGGTTGTGCCCAGGGGTTGCTTCTGATGGGAAGAGAAATGCTGGGGGTAGAAACTCTGTGTTTTGAGCAGAATTGAAAGAGATGAAAACCACTCACCTCACAATATCTTTTTTCTCAAAAATGTCATTATTTTTTCACAAGGTAGAAATTCCACCAGAATCAGCAGGGAAGAAACTACTCTTGTTCGTTGGTAAAGCAAGCTTAAATGCAATTTAAAAAAAAAGGAAAAGAGAAAAAGAAGCAGAGAACTCCATTCCCATATTTCTGTCCATCCCAAGGAGAGTAACCAGAAATACAGGTGGCACATGTGCTCATAAATGTTGTTTTATGCATCAAAGTGCCCCTTTGGGCTTGCCTGCACGCACAGTGCTTACCACATGAAAAGCTGCTCTGTGTGTGATGCTTTCACGTGCCAGGTGGTGTATTTAGAAAGCTGAGAGAATCAGTGCACGGGGCCAGGTTCTCAAGGGTGTTAAGGCACTTAGCTCACATCAGCCAGAGTCTAAATTCACAAAGAGCCTTAGGTTCCTATATCCAATTCCTCATCTGTTTAGAGCAACTCTCTAGCTGATTCCCAAGGTTTCCTAGGTCCTGGTGTTGCTGACTTGCTGAAGTCTGCTTTTTTTGCCTGGACCCCAGTGCCACTCTCAGGCTGAACACCCTTCTGCTGGTTAGTTTCTGTCATCGTAAGCTCCTCGTGGCTGTCTTTATTTTCCACTCCCTCCAAACCATTTTATTTTTCTCCCTCCAAGGGCTCCATTGGACCCACCATTCCTCCCTAACCCCTTTTCCACCTTTCTGTGTTGCAACTCTCATTTTTCCCAGCATTGGTCTTTGGATGGTAAGCTTCCATCGCATGGGTCAGGGCTCCCATCATGGCTGTGACACAAGATGTCATTGATGTCAGCAAGTCATTGATTGACCTGCCCAAGGTTTGAATGTTTTAGCTTATAAAATACCTTGCATCACCCAGTTCTAGACAGACCAAGGAGTGGAGACTGGGACAAATACCGTTGCCAATCAGAATGTTTTATTACAAACAGCAGTAAAATAGGAGATGCTAATCTGAAGAAGAGATTTCTTTCTCAATAGAGGCAAAATCTGCAAAACCGTTGTCTTCCTGTGACTAGAATTCTGCCATCTGTAAACGATTCCGTTCAATTGCTGAAAAAGGTGAGGATAGAAGCAATTTCTTCAGGATTTTCCTTCTGGGTAGTGGAAAGGCCAAAACAAGTAAAACCAAAACAAGAAGCAGCAGGAGCACATTATTCTCTGAGATTGGGATTTCTTAAGGGGAATCTATAGCCAAGAATGCACATTTCAAGTGTGTACCTTTACACAAATCTCCCACTGGAATATGTCATAAATTTCAAAACAAGATGGATAGTCAGAGTCAATTGCACGGTATCTCCCTTGTCAGGAAAAGCACTTTATCTGCAGTTTCTAATCCACATTGACCCAATGTTCTTTTTGAAGTGTGGGCCAGAATGGGTCATTCTGCTCTACAGCAATATGGGATTTGCTTATTCCTCATTATTCTACATGTTTTTCATTGTGCTCCCAGAAACAACCAAGTCTCTTATAATTTTTGCTCTACAATTGCTCGCCTGACACTTTCTGAATCATTACCTCTTCTGGCACACATCTGATTTCATTTGGAAGGTGGGGAGCAGGGTGTGTTGTACTCCGAAAGGGCATATTCATCTGGAAAGAAGAAAGGAAGAAGACATTTGTATGAGAGTGAGAAATCACTCTGACCCCTGTCTATCTGCACCTGCCATTAACACGCTACAAACCAGAAGACATTTGATAAATTTTGTGGTAGACTCCCAATTGTCGAGGCACCCAGTTGCAAGGGTGCACAGTCAGAGATCAGTGCACTCCTCTGACTATGTTTGTCAGGACACATCATTGCTGTCACCGTGCAAGATGTGGATCAGGTGGCAGAAAATGCACTCCAGGGTCAATTCTCTGACGGCTGCTAATCTGCTAGGATGTTCAAGAAAGGTGGTCAGGCACTTAATTTTCTAGTTTTAGTTACTTAAACTCCTCTTTTTTTAAGTGGGACCATCATTCCTACTTAAGTATTTGAATTCCACTAAGGAAGGTCTTTTTGCTGCAGCCTACTATGGCAATATTAAGTAAAAAAATTAGAGAATGCAGTTCAGGGAAGTCAGGAACACTGCTGCCTTTGAGCTATTGATTTTAACCATCATGTCCAAACTGTGGAAAGAAAGTGGAACCACACTTCTTTTTGTATGTGTTTTATAAGAAAGAAACTCCTCATGTATCACTTTCTTATCTGCTTAATGTTGAAATGAAGCCAGAAATGTAAACACTGGAGGACAGGAACTGTCTATGCTCTGCAAAACCTTTGTGGTGTAGTAATCAAAACCAGCAGAATTGCTAAGTGGGTCTCCCCTTGTCTCTGCTTTGATTTCACAGGTTTTATTGAGGCCTGCTGGGGTCACCTACCTGTTTCATAATAATCATATATATGTACAGGCACTGGTTTGATGTCTGAGACAGGCAGGCTTTGCTCCACACCAAAGGAGAAGCTGATTTCCTTCTGGGACACCTGGAAATGGCAAGACAAGAAAATGCATCAGAACTTTTCATAACTATTCCTGAGGCTAAGGTTGAACAGATTAATTTCTGAATCAGACTGCGTGAAAATGTGCCATTCTACAGTTCCCCCCAGCTTGTAAACTTGATGTCAAACCAGATAATCGTTTAAAAGCTGTTGGTAAATATGTTTTCTTGCTAAAATTGTGTGCTCTTTTCTTTCTTCCTCTTCCTATTTCCATTGCCAATTACCCCAACCTAATTCCCTGTTAGTGTGGTTTTTAGCACATCAGCATTCATCCTGTAACTGAAAATTGCTGTTAGTTTCTTTCCTTGCCTTTTCCCAGCTAAAATCACCTTCAGTACCCCTCAGAATCTCCTCCAGACTTTTCTCTCTTTAATTACTTTGATCTCAACATCCCCATCCTCCCCTGTGATTCTGATCCTCATTCCATGCTCTTGCGGCCAAATGCCCCAAACTACTTTCCTCCTTGCTCATCTTCCTCTGGTTTTCAGGCTTCCTCTGGGTTGAGAAGACTACAAATCAATCTATCTATCTATCTATCTATCTATCTATCTATCTATCTATCTATCTATCCTATCTATCTATATCTATATCTATTTGATGTTGGATCAAGTGAAGTACCTTCACCTCTTTAAAGCACGTGTATTTTTAATATGCTATTAATAAGGTTTTTCTTTAATCTGGGACCCTGTTTTAAACTTCCCGTTTAATAAAAACCAAAAGGAAACCTCCCAAACTTACCTTCTGAAGGTAGAAGAGTATGTGGTTGTTCTTGATGTCTACACGATCCACGACAGAATTCTCGTACCGAAGCTTTAAACAAGGCAAAATACAGCAATGTTAGCACGGGAGACTTGCCAAGGAGACTTACAGATTCCACGGCAAAATGCATTTAAAGTGGCTGCCGCGCTCCTTTTATGCCACCCCGCCATCTAGTCGCCAAAAAACAGAAATGCAAGTTGAGTGTTTTTACAACCTGATGCATGCAGACCAGTCACAGCCGTAAACAGTTTTACCGCTCAGCTTTGATACTTGAGGCTTTTATCATCAGCCTAAGAATGCTCTCATTTCAAAGAGAATTTACAATTAATTCCTGCAGCTCAAGCTGACTCACTTGTTAGTCCATTGTGTGTTTTAAAGTTTAAAAACATTTAGAAAAGAATGTGAACAAAATTATTTTACTATCAAAACATACAAACCTAAAACATTCCAAACTTTAAAAAAAAGCTTTTTTTCCCCCAAATGTATATGAAGAGGAGTAGGATGCCAAATAGAATAGCAAAATCTCAACAGAAAAATCTTCCAAAGAGAATTTATTAATTTCATACAGTTCTAGCCAAAAAACAAACTCAGGCCTGAGTGCTGAATGATTATAAATACACAAAGATTATGACCAGACTCTACAAAGAATTTCATTCTTCTTTTTATCTGCTTGAAAATTCCAGCTCATGGCTTGAAGCTAACTCATCTATTGTGAACCTAAATTGCATTAGGAACTGAAATGAGGTGCTTATCAGTGTTGTCCCCAGCACTGTCATCATCATAACAAAATTTCTGGATAGGACAATCAATAACATCCTTTTTTTTTGTTTGTTAAACTGTACTGTAGAGGAAGAAATAACCCTTGTCAAAGGGACAATAATGCAAAATGCCAATTAAAGCAGTGTAACTATGGCAGAAGTATTTCTCACACAGATGCTGTTAGGCTGTGTGACTCATACACGTGAACACTAAGGAGCACAGGGAAACCCCAGTAACCTGAGCAGAGCCACTGGAGCACTCTGACCTGGCTCCCCTTGGGGCTGCCACAGAGCAGTGACCAGCCCATTGTCAGGGAGTGAGACCCACCAGGTGAGTCAACAGCAGAATATCCCCAGATCACCTTACAGACTGGAGGAGAATGTTGCCTACAGACCACAGGGCTGAGTATGGGATTCTGGGACTCAAGAAAGAGTTATTACAGGGCGTTTAGGGGAAGAACTACAAGCAACAAAGAGAGGGATAAAATCCAATTGGAAGGCAAAAGGGTGGAAAATGAGATAAAAGAGGCCAGTTGCACATTAACAGGTTGATGGTCACCACACTTGTCTGCCCTGCACCTGGTCACCACAGCCTCTCCTGCCTTCTTATTAATCTCTGCTCCTGATAATTTTCCAGGGCGAAAGGCTCTCTGTTCTGTGTGAACGTGTGTGTAAGGGAGTGGCAGTCACTGAAGAGAGGATCAGAGATCACAGAGACCGTGTGCCTGGAGTGCCAGCATCCTGAGACATCACCAGACTTCAGGGCTCTTGTGTGGGGTGTGTATGTCAGCGTGGGGTCCCCAGTGATAAACTGGACTAGCAGCCAGCTCCTGAATCAGGCAAAAACCTGACCCAAATACTGAAGGCACCAGAGGATCCAAGACAGCTACCAAAGAGACCAGGGTGTCCGAGCCTATTTCTGGAGTAACCATATGGTCTTGGAAGTGGACGCTGGTCAGGCTATTGGTCTGGAGCAGCCAGTGGAGACTCATTTGCCTGTGTTTCTGTATGTGTCTGTGTGACATCACTGTGAGCCCAGGGGATCCCAGCCCATCTGCTGCATGTCTAACACGGCTTAGAGAGGTCCCACCATGCATACTTGTGGGTGATGGGGACCTCAGTTCCAGGCACTGAACTGAGGCTCAGGCCTTGAGCAGGCACATGCCCAGGTGCCAGCAACTTGACAGAACAAGGTTCAGGGGCAGCTGCTGGGCTGACTGAGTGCCCGAGGTCAGCTACCATAAGGACCCACACTCTGTATTTGCATGTATATATGTGCATGTGTATATTTATGTATTTATTTATTTATCTTTTCCACAAATGAGATTTTAATCTGATCAGGCAGAAGAGGGAACAGGATAAGGCCATTTGTGCCATCTGTGTTTGTGGAAGTGCTGTCTTTCCTGCCTACTGATGTGTGTGGCCAGCATGTATATTATGTATGGATGGATATATATGTGTAGTGTGCATATCTGCTTATTGGGAATACACACTGAGCCTTGCTGTTGGTTGGTCCTGGGGATATGAATTCTTAGCTCTCCTGGGCTACTGGATTTGGCAAAACCTAACAGATTTGTCTTCAATACATAAATAGCTACAAATTTGAAAGAGTATGTGAGAGAAGGCTAGGCCTAGGGACTTTGCAGTACTACTATGGGCTCAAATTTGCTAATCAGAGACTATTTTTATCACATTCCTATGTTTTTAGGCTTTCTCATTCACCTTGGTCCTATTTTTTACCTTTTTCAGGGAAGATTCTTCAGGAACGAAACCAGAGAGCATTTTCACATCAATAATAGCCATGTTGGAGATGTTGCGGCTTCCTGTGTAACTAAAATGAGAAAAGTTCTGTTAGTCTGGTCTGCAAATGGAAAGGAGACCCGTGAATGACATTTTTAGCTCTCAATAATCCTGTTTTTCTTTCTACAGCTGCACAGCAGCAGTTAACTGCCTGTACTTAAATCCTTTCTAGGATGCTTTACCGAACTGTGAATGCAAGGGGGTAGGTCAGTGAAAGGAAGTTACCTGGCAGAGAGGACAAGGTCGAACTTCGGTGGATAGTTGCCTGTGCAAGACACATTTTCTGTCCTTACAGACAGAAAAAATCCTGCAACTTTTTTTGGCAAATGGATGTTGTATCTGAGGGTGGTCTAGAAGAGATAGAAAGTGTGAGATGGTCACAGACTTAAAGGGTTTTATGTCTCTGGCATGACATATGGAGAGGAATAACGCACGGAGAGCCCCCTGCTTAGTTCTCAGAGGGTGGTGCTGAGTTCCCAGCTTGCTCACCTGCAGATAGACACAGCCAGTGCCATTCACTTCCACACTGTATCTCCCTGGAAGAGTGGGTAAGGAAGCCTGCTGCAGTAAGAAGCGGTTCTTGTCGTTCACCTGGAAAATCTTACTGGGGGACTCCATGAAGTGGACTGCGACCGTATTAAGAGTTGTTTTGGAGAAGGTGAGATATCCGTACTGGGCTAAAGCTTGGAGAGCAACCACAGTGTCCTGAAAAGAATAACATGATCCCAGTTAGATACCCAGGTGTAAGATGGTGCGTGAGATTAGCACTAGCACAGCTCCTCTTTCCCTGATGCTTTGTCAGTACTGATAAATGCAGGCGGGTTTTGCAAAGAGTCAAGGAGACAAGACATAAGTTCTTGCAGAACTTGTCTTGGTGGACAAAAAGCTGACCCTGAGCCACCAGTGTGGTCTGGTGACCAGTAATGCCATCTGTGGTGCATTGGGAAGGCTTTGGCAGCAGGTTGAGGGAGTTGATCCCAACTACCTACTCAGCCCTAGGGAGGTGCATCTGGAGTGCTGTGTCCAGTCTGGGCTCCTCAGTCCAAGAGAGACATGGAGCTCCTGAAGCTGGTCCAGAGAAGCATCACAACAAGAATGATTAAGGGCCTGGATCATCTCTTACAAGGAAAGGCTGACAGAACTGGGCCTGTTCAGCCTTGAGAAGAGACAACTGAGAGGGGATCTCACAAATGTCTGAAGGGAGGGTGTCTAGAGGATGGATCCAAGCTCTTCTTGGTGGTGCTGAGCACTAGGACATGAGGCAATGGGCAGAAGCTGATGCACAGGAAGTTCCACCTGAGCATGAGGAAGTGCGGGTGACCACACACTGGAACAGATTGCCCAGAGAGGTTGTGGCACCTCCCTCACTGGAGATGCTCAAGAACTCTCTGGACACAATCCTGTGCCATGTGCTCTAGGGATGACCCTGCTTGAGCAGGAAGGTTGGACCAGATGATCAGGCTGCAGTGGTCCCTTCCAGCCTGACCCATTCTGGATTCTGTGATTCTGGAGCAACAGATTTTAATTATCCCAGAAGACCTGGGATAATGTGTCAGCACTGACTGCTGTCCATGGCTGACTTGGAATTCAGGGAAATTCTCATTGCTTAAAACCAAATTATGTGTAAAGCTATGAAGAGCATGGTGTGCCTTGACAAGGCAACCTATGCAAGCACCGATTATCAAATATGACTCAAATCCATATGCAGTCAGAAAGATTTGTCATTTGTCAAGATTCAGCTTGCAGACTGGACTGCTCCTGGAAGCTTTCTTTCTTTTGGGAGCTTTCTTTTCTTTTTGCCAAGCTTTTTACCCAGTTGTTACCTGGCTGGAGGAAAAGCCACCATATGGGTTCTGTTGTTTGATAAGCCAGTACACAATGCGGGAAATATAAGATAAATCTTCTGGAGTGAGTTTGGTTCTGTTGAGCAGAGCCAGGAGCACATAGCTGGTCATTTCAATCTCAGCAGAAGGGGCACGGGAATAGAAGTCAGAGAAATGTTCTGCTGGTGGCTTGTTTTCCCTCTGCCAGTGAACAGAACTACCTGAAAACAGAAGAGTAGGGTGTAAAAAGCATGGAAAACTTAAGTTTTTTCATTTAGTGGTGTCCTGAACTGGGTACGTTTTACTTCCTGCATGGAAAAGAAAACAAGGAGGGGTGGAAAAGGAATTAATAAAACAGGCTGTATAAGTCAAAGAGGGATTGAAGTGAAGGCAGTGTAGTAGAAGGATGCTAAGGCAGTTGCAAACAGGAGCACATGACATAGCCAAGGGAACTGGATTTGTTCAGCATGTAGATGAGAAAGCTAGTTGGAAAATTAGGTACAATCTTCCAATACCTTGGACTGAGACGTGCAGGGGACTCTCTCTCCACCTAAATTATTTCATAATTTCATAAATCAGGCCACAGCTCAAACTTCTGTGAAGCCAGTAGAGACGCACAGAAAAACTCCTAGGGATAAATTCAGCAGCATAGCAGGCACGAAATGGGAAGGGAGAGCATGCATGACAAACTGTACATCAGAACAGCTACATGACATAGCAGGCCATCCCATCAGCTGCACCGCCCGCACCACGGCCATGCTGCACTTACCAGCCCTGACAGCTGCCCCGTCCAGCTTCTCCAGGAAGAACTGGCGTCTTTCCTCTCTGCCAGCTAAGCCATAAACATAGGCAAGGAGGGCCTGGTTATACAGGTTGTGGACCCCATTGTTAAATGCAGTCTCCAAGCAGCTCATGCCACTCCGAACAACAGGATGCTGGTAATGCAAAACACAGTAAGGTGTCAGGTACCTGGATTTGTGTCTCCACTTCTCTTTAAATACTTCCATCATTGCTTAAGCCGCCATCTCTGACTCTTCATGCTAGAAATATACATGATCCATGGCATGTTTAAGGGCCTACAGAGTGTATCCTGTAAAAAATGCCCTTCCAGTCATGCTGCCTCCTTTCTGCATTTATTTAGAGGCAGCATGGCCAGAATGACAGAGCACTGTTTCTTTTCCCGACTCACGTGATGACCTTATGCAAGTGAATCCTTTGTCCATCAGTTGCTTTAGCAATAAAATGTGGACCATTTTTACAGACCTATGTAAAGTGTGTTGAGACCTCATGAATAAACAGGCTCTCTCAAATGGATACTGCTCATTTGCTAGCTATAACTATCAAGGTAACTCTTCAGACCTTGTAGCCTTACCGACTATCTCTGTGAACTCTTCTTCATCTCAGACATCACCAGCACACTACTAACCATGTCCTGTCTCTGCAGCTTCACTTAAACATGTGACACCAGGTTTTGGAGCTTCTTACGAAGGTATTGGGAACTAAATTCATATTGCTGAAGAACTATTTGATTATGCCAATGTTTTCATCCTGTTGGTCTCATGTACCTTAGTGATGGCCCATACTCCATACCTGAGTGATGTTCAAAAAATCAGCACATCCAGAACATGTTTGTCAGATTTGGAACAACTCTCCTCGTCCCCATTATTCAAAGAACAAAGTCAGCATAAAAACAAGGTCACAGGGATATGCAGGAAATGTATTACAGAGAACAGAACTTGGCTCCCATTTCCCAATGCCTAGTACTACAACCAGCAGATCATCATTTCCTTCCATCATTAAGATTCCCGTAGGGAAATGGAAACACAACTTGGAACTAAAAGCACAAAGTGAGCTTGTAGACTGAAGATTTGGACAGCTTGAACTTTAGAGTGGGCAAATTCAGAGAAAATTCCAAAGTGGACTCTAGATGGAGTGGGCAAATTCAGTCTGGATTTTGCACCTGCTTAGACCACCATTGTCTAAACCAGCTGGATTCCTCAGGGATTTTTCAAGTGAATTCATAGGCACTGGATATGTAACTGATTTGTAACACTCATTAAATACTCTCAGGGGACTGCAGGGTTCTGAAAACTGCTGTCTACAGTCAGCTACTGTCCTACAATCAGTATTCGAGTTCCTCATTGTAAAAGAACACTGATGTGAGGAGTGTGACTTGTGCAGTTTGAAAAATGGCTGACTGGGCTAACAGAGCACCGAACACCTACTGCAGCAGAGTGTCCAGCCTCCAGCAATGATGCCACAACGTAGGCTGTGAGGGAGTATTCAGCTTCTTCTCCACCCTGATGGAAAACAAGCAAAGAACTGGTTAGGATGAATGTCCTAGAAAGAAACAACATATGAATGAATTCGTAGTTCATCTATCAGTTAGATTTGAGATCAGCAGTAATTTCTGTCTCTCTATGTGCACAGGAACAAGAAAGATCCAGTTCACTCAGGATAAAGCCAAAGTAATTGACTGCATCTTCTTGACTTTTGTATGTGTGTAATAAAGCACACCATAGCCTGTGACTGAGCACACAATGCAGTGGTGGAAAATAAAACCTGAGACTTATAACTCAGAAAGTTCTGCTTGTTTTTACCTCATCATCAAGAGCACACATAAGAATCATGCCCTGCTTGTATAGGAGAAACACGAGATAACAGTACTAGGAAGAGTAAGGATGTGGTGATCAGCTTATGTCTGGCACAAATTATCCAAATCAATCCAGACAGCAGGATTGGAAGTTTGTGGCTATAGTTATCTCAGTTACCTTCAAAGCATTGTTGAAATGTGACCCAGCATTTTCAAAGCAGCCATCTGACTTCTGCTTGCTTGCCAGCCAGATCAAGGTTTGAGACTGGACGCTGTCATCGATGTAGATGTAGCGCTTGGCTTGCTCCAGTGACTTGTACACAAAGGCAGTGAGCCTGCAGGTGATCCAGAAACAGGAAGCAGGTATGGTGTGAGCAAGACCAAGGAGATTTACCAGTGCATAGGATGTGCATGGAAAATGACGTAAAATGAACTTCATAATGTTTGAGGTTAAAGAAGAAAGTGGTTTCTAAGTTTTAAATAAATAACATAGGTAAAATCATGATACTAAAAATTGACCTGATAGTTCTCTATTACTGTGCTGAAACCATTCTTTTAGAGCAGTGGTAAAGTATAGGCACAGCTTGATGATTGATGTTAGCAATTGCTAGTCTTAGTTAATTGAACTATGAAACAAACCAGGTTGGAAGGGACCTTTGGAAGCATCCTGTTCAACCGCCTGCTTAAACTAAGGCCAACTTCAGAGCTGTGTCAGGCTGCTCAGTATTGCGTCCAGTCATGTGAAAATCTCTAGGGATAGAGACATCCACATCCTCTCTGAGTATTTGTCTCAGTGCTACAGCCTTCTCCTGGGGAAAGCTTTTCTTCCTTCTACCCACTTGGAGCTGTCTCTGCAGCAACTTGAGTCAGGGCAAACTTTTGTCCTTACTCTGTGCAGCTCCGACAAGAGTCTGACTCTGTTTTTCCACAGTCCCCATCTAGGCAGCAGAAAGGTTTACCCAGGTCTCCCATTAACTTCCTCTTCTACAGGCTAACAAACTCATATCATTCAGCTTCCCGTTGAACATTATATACTCCTGCTCCCAACCATCGTACCATCCTTTTGTTGCCCTCTTTCCAGTTATTAATCTCTCCTTTACTAGGGGATTCAAATTAATTGAGCTATATTCACTTAGTCTATTAAAAATAAGAATCACTGAATACTTGGATCATTTTTCAAAGTCTATAGATCCTGTGCTAGGGAAATAGAAAATGTCGTCCCTTACCATACACTCCCTTCTCTGTCTCGTAACCCAAAGGAGCTGTAGGATCCATCCCGGTGCTTGTATGATAGCTGTTTCTGGTAACCTGAAAACACAACAAAGAAGACACATTTTCTAATCACAGAAAATGATTAGTTCTGCTGTTTGTTCAACTGAAGCAGCAAGACTTTTTGATTTAGTATCAAGCAACGTATGTCTGGCGAATAATGCCAACCACCATGAGTTACAGCTGCTTTTACTCCTGGAAAAATGACATGCTGCTTTGGGGTGCTCTCATTGCCTGCTCCTATGCAATAATTGTGGTGCTGGAATTTAGAGAAGAGTGCTCACTATGTAGACCTGAAGTGTTCAAGGCACACAATCACAATATCAGATCACAGAATCACAGTTTATTCTGAGTTGGAAGGGACCCACAAAGCTCATCGAGTCCACCTCTTAACCATGCACAGAATCCCAAAAATCACACCACGTGCCTGACAGCATTGTCCAAACACTTCTTAAACTCTGTCAGGCTTGGTCCTGTGACCCTTTCTCCAAGGAGGAAGATGGAAGAATCTGAAAACCTCTCACCTGTGGATAAATATCCAGTACCCCTGACTCTAATCTCTTCCGTCAGCTGCCCAGTCTTATTCAGATAATCCAGGGCATAGATGTTGGGTGTGAACAAGGCCATGTTCTGTTCTCCGCAGCCATAAGGCATATGGAGGAGGTTATCCAAGTTCCGCAGGGCTGTACCCAAAATGTCTCCTGAAGAGTGAAAGATGTAAGAAGTCAGCTCAGTTCAGACACGTTTTTATTACACAGCATTACACATTGCTCTATACTATCTTGTTATGAACCCAAGGGCAATGACTAATACAAAGTAATCATAGTAACCAAAGATATATCATAGACGAAAAGTGCTGAAATGCCCCCGTTTTTCATTTCTTTTCCGGATGAAGGACACCTGGGAGAAACTGAGAATTTCAGAGAACAAAATGAGAACCAATACTGGCTGGCACGGCTTCTGAGAAACTGCTATGAATCCTTGGACGGGTTAGATTTCCCTGCCCTTCACAGCCCTCTTCCCGTTTTTGCACGTACATGTGAAAATGTCGTGTGGGGTACGATGCTGATGGGCCACAGAGGCTGTAACTGCTCAGCATCAGCACACCTCACACAGACACGGGCACGCAAACCAACCGTGTTTAGAAAACAATCTGAGTACAGAACCTCAAAAACTTTTCACTGAAGAGAACCCTCAAGTCTTAATAATGACTTTCAGATTAGTAGAGCTGATTGAGACCTGAAACTTTTATTCTACGGGAATTTACTGACTTACAAATGTTTTTCATTATGCAAAATGATAAATTTGAAATTATGCAGTCAGCAAAGTTCTGAAGATTTCTTTCCAAGAAATTTAGATAATTTTTTTCAATGAAGTCTGCCTTATGTTACTTTTCAGCTGAATTAGCTGTTTTACTATACAGAGCTGGATATGCTAATGCAGTATAATCTGAAATGCAATATAAATGGAAATTATTGAACTATTTTGTCCTCTCTCGATATGAGAGAATTTTCAGCAACTTTTGCGTCTCACTGTCATTTTGCAAAGTAGGGAACTCACCTTCTAAAATCAAGAATAATTACTTCTTCAACTTAACATAAGGTTTGTGTGTGTATACATGATGGCACTTGGTGCAGCACAAGAGAAACACAATTTTGCATTTAGTCTAAGTATTAAACTTACCAATGACAGAAAAGTAAGCTCTGGCTGATCCCTGCACTAGGTTTCTTGGCAAGCTGAGAGACACTTGTTCAGAAATCTTTTTGCCTGATGAGAAAATGTGAAAAAAAGAATTGTTAAAATCATGGGGTTTTTTACAGAAGACTTTACTTCATAAGCATAACTACAGTGACTGCTACAGTCTTCAGTCTGGGTAAAGAAAATGCTTCAGAGACTTGCCCAATGAGGCAAAGGTATCTGAAAATCCTAAATTTTAGCCTAGCACCCTGACCCTGAAAATCTCTTTCCTCCCGTGGAAGGGTCTCTCGTTTTGTAGGACAAGATCTACAAGACAGTGAAGCAGTTCCTCTTTACTCCCTGGAATGAATGAAGGAATGAATGAATGAATGAATGAATGAATGAATGAATGAACGAAGTTGCCTTACCTTTTGCACAGACAAGGGAGCTCTGAGTCAACTCTTTTTTAATACCTTCAGGCTGTTTGATTGCAGTGAAGTGGTCAGGAAGAGAAAGAAAAGTGCAGAACATCACCACGAAACCATGACATTTAGCAGTGTAAAACAGTATGCAAATGTGGCTATCCAGACCGTGCACCTCTTGTACCCAGTCCTACCCTACCTCCACTAGAATATCTCTTGGTCCATGGCTCCCTCTCTTACCCAACATCCCATCCAGAGCAACTTCCTACTTAAAAAGCAGTTAAAAAATTGGTATTTCCCGCCTCTGAGATACTCTCTCCAATTAAGCCAATGTAGCTGTTGGTTTATGATGCTCAAGATAAACCCTTTTCCTTTTATATCTTCCCTCCACTCATCTCCCTAGTATTCGAGTCACAGGCTAAAGGTGCTCAAAAGTAAGGTATGGAATCTCCTCCCTCCTGGCAACCTGGGCTGTCAGGACATGTGTGCTCATGGTCCCAAGAAGGACACAGTGGGAGGAGGACAGTGGATGCCGTGATCACTGTGATTTTCACTCTTATTTTGAGATGGAGAAGCCTGCTGTACACAGGTACTGCACTCCCTCCTCATTGTACTGCCCTCCCTCCCTCCTAACTGCTTCTAACCCTCAGCTACAGGAATTCCAGTTTCCATGAGGCAGAAAGCACCTGCAGGTTTCCTACCATACCTCAACAAGCAGGGTTTGAAACAAGGTGTCCCTGTAAATGGTCTTCTCTTCCGAAGATGTGCTGGTTTCAGTACCTCCGGTGTTCTCTTTGGCCTCAGCAGTAATCACGAATTTCACCTCACCTGGAAAGCCACCCACCAGCCCAAGAAAAGGAAGTTATCTTCAATGTCTACAGTTACCCCTGGTTTTGACTGCCTCTTCTAGGCTGATGAACCGCTGAGAAAGGTATTTTCCCTAAAGACAGCCCAGTAAAACCAAATTTCATGAAGACTCCACATCTGTTCATTGGTGGAAAGGAGTGCTTGCCTGGGGCCCTGATATCGGGAATGAAAGAGGGGTGATCCCGGCCAAGAAATGGACATTCACTAACAGTTTCCACATCTTCCTGGCCTTGTACTGAGTTTTCTCTGGTCTAGGGCAGTGTTGCAAAAGTTTAATCATAGCTCTTCTGCCTTTATTCCTATTTCAACTTTTGGAGCACTTACACATGCAAGTAATTACAACTGCTTCGAAAAAAAAGACAATGTGGACTTGAAGGCAGTGTGGATTAACACAGCTAGAAAACTGGGAAGGAGCAGTGTCCTTATTACCCACTGAGAACCCAGTCCAAAATTATTAGCAAATGTTATTCTTACTAAATACCTTTGGTTAGACACAAAAATGTCAGCTGAAAGATCATAGGCACGTGAAATCCTGACAGTATTTCGTACACCTGGCAAGCGAAGAAGAGTTCTTCCTAAAATGGGCGGGAAGTGGACTAACCAAAAACTGGAAGAGGTAAAACACCAGAACAATTCACTGGTCTTTCAGTGCACCTAAGGGAGTTTTAGCAGAGGTCCAATGCTAAATTTGGAGCAATTAGTGGAGTTGTACAGAGATGCCTGCTTGTGGGTTATTGATGCTGCCCTAAAAGGTGGGAGTAGAAAGATCAGACAGGGATATATCAAGGTGATAAAAAGACAAACTTACCGAGTTTTTGGGGGCTAACAGCCCAAATATAGGTTTTTCTTTCATTGGCACACACCGTTGCCGTGTTGCCCCCCGACGAAAGGATCTCTGCCTCATAGTCACTTGACTGTGCCAGTATGGCACTGATCTGAGACAAAGAAAGAAGGAGCAAGATGACAAATGAAGGAGAATGACCTTAAAGTCAGGCTGCAGAGCAAGGGAGGCTGCTGCATTACTCGGTATTTACTGTGTTTTGCACAGCACAGCACCCATACCCTCTGCTGAGGTTCCTCCTTCAGGAGCAAAAAGATCTCTTGGGAAACAGGCAAACCACACAGGAAGTAAAAGGGAACTTGATATACCTGGACACACTTGTTGAGGTAGTTGAAGACATTGGCTATTAAATTAAATTTTTCCCCTCGAGTGACAGAGTATGGCAGAGTGAGGTCCACAAAGAATGGTTGGAATGCTGTCAGTGAAACAGGCGAGGAGATGCCAAAGCCGGCATCGTCCTGCACACAGAAAGCGCTGGCTTTCCATTCTGTGATGGTGTCAGGAATGGTGTAAGACACATCGACCTCTCCTCTGGAACTGGAGAGAATAAGAAACACAGAATGAGAAATGATCTTCGGAATTTTTCTAGACCAATTGTAGAATAGGCTCTCTGCTTGAGTTAGAACTTCTGTTTTCATCTCACTTTCTACAAGATACCTTTCCATATTTAAAAAAAAAATGTTACAATGCTTGAAGTAAAGATAAAGGTGCTGGTTAACTACATGTTAAAAAGCACTCAAATACTAAAATTTTTAAATTTAGAAGTCCCAATTGTTGAAAAACCAGAATGCCCAAACACACAGATTAGAATCAATACATTTAGATTAGTGTTCTGGAACAGCATCTGGAGGCATAGTTAAGATGGAAATATTCTCATTGCAGATGCTGTGACAGCCTGAAAGAAAATAAAAATAAACTAAGTATTTTGCTGCTGAATTAAAAATTGGATGAAAAATAACAAGCTCCTTCTCTCTCCTTAAAAAATACTTTTATTTCACCCTTAGCCTCTATTTAGTTCTCTCCATCAGAAAGACAGGGAACAAAGCACAGAACGTTTGTCTGCAATGGTCATTGATCAAGATGGGAGAAGTCTACATGTCTACAAAGCAAACATATGTTCCATGGTTTCTTCCTGGAATCCATTTTAGTTAAATGAATCAACTCAAAAATCCACACAGGAAGAAAGAAGTGAAGATAAACAAACATACTTACTCAGTGTTAACCAGTTCCCAAATCCAGGTCTCGGGGAAGAATTTCCGAACAGTGCTGACACCACCACCAGCACCAAGAGTCCCTGACTCAGCTACAGGTGGGGATATGATTAAAGGATAACATTAGAGACATCATGTGAGAAGGATCTGAACTTCTGTCAGACATGCTTCACACCACCAATGAACACTAAATATCCCATTTGAGCATTTTAAAATTTTTCCCCTCCCATATAATAGGGAAAATTCCAAGAGATATGGGGATATGCAAAGAAACAATTTCTTATCTATTCTCTTTTCTCATGGGAAAATACTGGGAAAATTAGCTTTTTACAGGACATTTAACTTTGTTTCATACTGAAAGTTCTCATCATTCGGTTAGAAAAGTGTGTTCCCCATCCTCTACAACAAGCTCTCCTTGATTTGCAAATGGGCAACAGTAGCCAGTATTGTCATCAAAGATTATAAATGCTTTACAATGACTTAGAATCATATAATTACAGAATCATTGAAAAAAAATCTAGGTGGGGAGCAACCCCTGTAGTTCTCTAGTCCAGCCTTGAAGTAGGATGAACTTCAAAGTCAGATCAGGTTGCTTCTTGCGCAGCTCAGTTTTGAAAACCAGCAGCGATGGGAATTCCAAAACCTCCTGGAGAATCCTTCCTAGTGTACCACAACTCTCATGAGGAAGAACTTCTTCCTAATGTTGAATAACACTTTCCCTCGTTGCAACTTATAACTGCTACTTTTGCTCTTTTGCTGAGCAATCTGACTTGATGGAGAGATAATCATAAATCTTGCTGATCTATAAAGGCTTAGGAGACTATGTGCTAAGTGTGCTAAGCACCGTTTGAACTCTTGACTTGTAAATATTTAACTGAATTATGATTTGATGAAAGGTTCTGACCTGAAAACCCCCGAAAAGCCAGTATCAGTTTATGAAAGGAGCAGCATCACAGTACTCCCTGCCTTTTCTATTTGCACCTGCACCTAAGTGAGAGAAAATTGATTCTACTGCAAGGACTGCCAGAAGGAGATTACAGGATGCCAACTGGGACACACAGACCTATTTCCCCCCAACTCCCCAATATACTTGCTGTTATTTTATACAGGCAACGGTTTTGAAGACCCCATAGACTGAGACTGGAGATAGAGAGTGAACCTTCTTTTACCTGAGGTCTTGAGATCGGCGTTGTAATAGTGAGAAGGGTAATCTTCTCTATCGGATCTGTCTTCATTGCACAGAACTGGTTTCCGTAGCACAGAGTTGGTGAACACTTTCAGACCCATTTCCTAAATGCAAAAGAATCTATCAAGTCACTCAGGGCATTCACTAGCTGCCAGCGCATATCACTGGTTGTCATTCCTCATTTCTCCCCTCCCTCATCACCTTCCATCACATCCCATTCTTTCAGCCCTGAACGTCTCAACTCTACCTCGCCAACCCCTGTGCATTCCTTATGGAGCAGTGACACCTTGTGTTCTGCAAAGAATAGTGATGATGAGTCTGATGTTGGCCTTATGTCTTAGGCCATAGGGCCCGTGGGCAGCAGAGTCCAGTGTGTCAGGAACTGAGTGACCTGCATCACAGACACAGATCGTTACAAGAAATGCCTGCAGTCATGAGCCAAGGCCGTGGTCCTGCCTAGGAAATGTCTACTGAACCGTGGGCAGCATCCCAGTGATTTTCTAGCAGTGATTTTCAGACCTCCTGAGTAAGTGATGAGGACAAGAAGGCAGAAACTGGGTGATCAGATGCTTTAGGCAGTTTCAGGCATCAGCTGCCTTCTCTCAGCAGTGAGAACCACCACCTGAGAAAGCCGAATGCTAATGTGCCTGAATTCTTCTGGAACCCCTCCCACTTAGCCTCCCACACAGACCACATACCCTGAAAATCCTGTAGACGTCTCCATCACGACTGACATTCACAGGTTCAAAGTACAAGCCATCGGAAAAGATGGTTTTGGATGGGGTACACCTCCGTGGCCTGTCATCTTCCAGGTTGAGCCCATTGTAGTAATAGCCATATAAATCACCCCCACCAAGCTGGTAGTACACCTGGAGGTGAGAATGACTAGTGTAAGCACAAAGGAAGGTCTCAGGCAGGTGCAAGATCACATATATTCAAAGCTTATGGTGGGCCCTGAGCAATCCTGTAGACTTTGGTGGGCTTGCCTAGTGATGCCTACCTAGAGATGAATAAGCAATTTGGACTGGACTGGACTGTATCCTCCTCCATCTGAGCTGCAATGGCTTTCTGGAGTGAACTTGAGCAGAAAGCACGGAGATGTACTCCCGAGTTTAGCAAAGAGGAGATTGGAGTTTTACAAGACACTAGCTGTCATCTACAGCTTTTGTTCTGGGCCCAAGGCCTATCTGAGCCATAAAAATGCAATTTTGGCATAAGCACTCCACAGTGAGGAAATGTGCTGTCAAAGATTTACATTAGGCACATTCTTGGGATATGTGTTACACTGCCATGCTTCCCAAAAGCAGTGTTGTGCCATCAATTTCTGTCTTTGAAGCGTACAACTGCCTTAGACCTTCCTTTAATCACAGATGCCTGTTTCCAAAGGAAAAATAAAAACACAGTCAGCAGCAGAGACATCACAGTGGGAACTGGGTGCTCCTAGCTCAAAAGAACGCAGGACTGGGGGTGTGACTTACGCTCTCGGCAGATAACTCTTGCCCAGACCCAAGAAGGACGCTCTGAATTGCTCGCAGGGCACAGTAGGAGTTGGCAGCAGCGTCCAGGTGGAGTCCAACTTTAGAGCCCGGGAGACCCTGCTTCTCAGAGAACTTGAGCTGGACCTGGTAATTAACAAATCCGAGACGGAAATTAGGCGAATCAGATTGGCACGCAGACCTAAGTCTCACCTTTCACCGTCACTCTATTCCCCGTGGGACAAAGCTCCTACCGCTAGATGGCCCTTCTGGATCCGTTTGTAAAAATCCGCATAATCCCCTAGCCACCCTTCTCTCCCCACTGTGCGGAGAGTTTCGTCTGAGTCCGACCATATGTGCCAATTCCAGGGACAGTTTCTCATTATCCCAGTCACATCTGCACCTTTTCCACTCCTAAATGCCACCCCCAGTGCAGGGCTCTTGATGAGGTCATTTCCTGACGGTTTTTCAGCAAACTCTGACATATCCCTTAATAAGAAAGCAAAGGTTTTCACCTTGTTTTTGAAGCATATGTCACTGTGTATCCTGGAGCTGTCAGCCACTATCTCTCCATGAGGATGCACCGTGTAGACCAGCAGTCTGGCACTGGCGGCAAGCTTCTCAGTGACAGTCAGTGTGATGGAGAATGTACCTCTGGGAGCTGTGGAAGGAACGTGGATCAGGGAAGGACAAGCAAGCAAAAGAGATTAGACAAACCTCAGCTTTGGTGGAAGGACCACATATTTATTCATAACCTATTAGCACCTTAAAAACCCAGGGAATTGGATATTGGAAGACTCATGTCTCAGTGGCTGAGGAACAGCTCCCATCAGCAAGACAACAGACACAAAATGGAGGATGCTGAGACCAGAGTGCTTTGCAGAGAGAGGTCTAAGCTGGGAAGAAGTTGAACATGGAAATCTGTGCGTGATTGTTATGAGAAGAGCACAACGTTGCCTTTGGGTCTCAAAACTAGAAACTCCTACCTAAACCAGAGGAAATAGAGCAATATCCTGAGTTAAAAGAGAGTTCTCTTAACACTAAGAAATAGGGAATTCTTCTCCACATGGATGAAAACTGCAAGCACGTGGACAGGGAATTAAGCTTAAGACCAAAGATGGTAAATATGAAACAAGTCCTGTATGTGGAGAGAGGCTTACTTAAGCTACCTCCTGAAGTCTGCAAATAGACCAGGTTCTGCAAGAAAAGTTATTTTTAGCAACAAAAGAATGAAGGCCAGCATCACTGCCATTTGTGGGTATTTGGGGACTTCTGAAAGAGCAATGAATTTCAAGAGTTGACCGCTAAATGTCCCTGTCAAATGGGACACCTATTATTCCAAACTTTAAAAAATGTTATTATTCTAACTGGTGAAGACTAGGATGTCACGCAGTTACTGTGAGACCATAAATACTCCTTGGCATAATAAAATAATACAATAAAACAGATGAAGGTTGCATTCCATGTGTTTGATCACAACAAAATATCTTTCTATTAACAAGATAAAATTGGTTATAATATGGGGGGTCGGCTAGATGCTGCAGCAAAAGAAAATGATTCTACGAGTAGTAACTGGTCTTGGGATTTAGGAACTAGTACCTGATTTAGCCACAGTTCTCTGCTTTCATCACTTCTTGCAAAACTTACTATGCTCTGGTGCTCAGAAGGATGCTCTGAAGTACAAGTAGTAATATGGTCTGGAACTTACCACCAGAAATGCTGACTTGCTTCTGGCCACTGAGAGTGATTTTTCCTCGTGTCATCACCTGGGCATAGAAAAATCTCATGAAAGTGAGTCAAAAGCACCTTCTCCCTTCCACCATGAAATCATTGATTTTGAGTATTGCTCTGAGAAGCCTCGAAGGCCACCAGGTTGAGCCATGATCTGTAACCACTGTCTGATTGTGAGATTTCTGCCTTACAGGGTATCCGAGAGAAGGTGAACAAGAGATGTTTTAGGAGTAACAGCACTTACCACGTAGTAGAAGTTTGTGTGTGTGGCGTTGCCGTAGCCCTCTGTGTTCAGGACATAGTGGACATTGATCTTTCGCTGTTGGCCACAGCTGAGCTCCTCTGTCACTGGCTCAATTTTCAGAAAGCTGTTGGTGCGTGAGTAGAAACGCCGGACAAGGAATGAGGCTTTGGGCTTGTTATCAATCCCCCAGGTAAAGTCTGCACATTCTTCTGGTGCCTGTTTGACCTATGAAACAGAAAACCATACATGGGAAAACAACAGTGGGGGAAAAAAAGAAAACGCAAGGCGAGTGAGAGGCAAAGGCATCTTTCCTGTGAAATATTCCGTTAAGGAGCTGATTTTGTGAGGCTGTTTAAGCCACAAGAAAGAACTGGTGTGAAAAATGTGTGCATCACCAATGCAGAGCGAGCGGCCTTCTGGACACCTTCAAGCATCCAGATGCCTGTGGCACTTTGCAATAGGGGGATTATTCCAGTTTCTTTCAGGCTTGGGACCAGCTGCATAAACTACTGGGACTTACTGTGAATTAGAATGGCGTCGTTCTAAACTACACACTTCTTCTCAGCTCTTCCCAGCCCACCAGAACAAAGGCATGACAGCGCAAGAAGACCACGTGATGGTAACAGGCATGAGTTTTTGCCAGCAGAAATGCAGGGAAGCAGGCAGCAGCAGTGAAAGATGCTGGCAGGCACCAAGGCTAGATGGGGAAGGCAGTGCAGTCTCTGAGGAAGGTCGTCTAACACACAGAATAAAGGGAAGGAAGATGAATGCAGAAAGAGCTTCTGAGGGGAGGGGAAAGCAGAGAGGGACTGAAGATCACTACAACCCAAAACCACAGCTGGGCTGCAGTCTGCCTCTTCTCAGGTACTGCTGTTTTCTCACTGAGTTTCACAGTTTGAAGGTATTCCTTCTAAACCCTCTCTCCCATGAAGTTCACAGAGAACTATCTCCCATGGGAAGGATCCCACGGCACAGCAGAAGAAACTCTTTTCCCTTAAGCATACTGAAGAAAGATTTTCAAGAAGTGAAATACTGACCAAAACCCCATGTTTTTTTTCCTTGCACGGTCGGTGGGAAGAGGGAAGGACTAGGAAAGAAAGGTGTTCTGAAGATTTGCTTTGGTTCTCATTGCTGTTTTTACTTTTAATTCTGTTAATAATAAATCTTCCTTATACTGGTTAAGTTTTGAACATGTGTTGCCATAAAGTGGGTTTTTTTTTAAATAATCCTTATCTCAGCTCATGAAAATGAAGTTCTCAATTCCCCTCCCTCTGCTCAGTTATAGCAGAGAAAAATGAGTAGATGGTTTTTTCATGCGTGCCTGGCATTTAGCCAGCTTCAAACCACCACAAGTATTGATTCATGAATTAGACTGTAGCCTGTGTTTACTTACTGTCAGCTTAAAACTGGGATCAAAGAAGTTGGACGTGTCAATGGAAAAAGCAGCAGTGCCACTATTGTCAGTGGTATATCTGGCCAGATGATCTCCATTGAGCTCCAGCAGGACAGTGCTGTTGGCAACAGGCTCCCCAGTCATATTTGTCACAGTGATCTGAACACAACAAATACCCAAGGGATTCAGAAAAAAACAAAGAACAACAACACAAAAAGAAAAGCTCTGTTTACTAGAGGATGCTCACTTAAACACTGAGGACAATTGCAGGGAGTAGAAATCAAGAGTAAAATGTATTGAAGAGGCAAATGTTCCTCAATATTTTGAGGGAGCAGGAGCTCTGTGACAGGAAAATTCCCATTAGTGGGAAATTCCCATGACTGCAGAACAAGCTATGTGTCACAAAGGAAGGAGGAATATTTATTGAGGAACATTGATTAACACGCCTAAAACAACCAGATGACTTCATGGCCACAGGCAACCGGTGGAGCTCAGCAGCACCTTTCAGCTCCTACGTATCTGTGCACACCCACTGTCTCCGCTGCATGTCAGGATGATGCTGTACAACTCATCGTCCTTTTTGTGCCTGGGTTTATTCAAAATGTGTAGGTTGCTAAGAAGTGGGAATGTGCTCCAACATCTATACTGCTTTAAGTAAACATCCCTGGGATTGTGTGATGCAGCACAGGGTGAATTTTACCTTTAGTTTAGGCACAATAGTTCCTGAATTATTTTCTTGAAGACTCCTCTTCCCCGCTCACATGACCTTCCACTTATGCACTTTTTAGACATCCTCTGACTATAGCAGAAAAGAGACCCTGACTCTCCAGGTGTAATACAATTTTCTTTTTTCTCTAAAAAGGAGTATCAAGAGAACTGTGCAGTCACTGTTATGCAGCATTATCATGGGAAGCTGACAGCACAGTCAGAGGACAGCCATAAATGGGGCAACGCAAAGATCATCATGCTGGACCTCAGGGAGTTTGGGTCTCAATGTATCCTCTCATGTACCTACCTCACCATGGTAAGGAATTCCCCTCTTGTAATAGGAATCCATATTCCTGAACAGCACTTGGTCATTTTCTTGGCTGACTGAAACATAGTCATAGTCCTTCATCTGGATACCTGTGAGACACACCCCGTGCAAAGGAGAGGAAACAGAATCAGACACGGGCAAAAAGCTGCTCCTTTTGATAAGCTGTGTGGAGTGGTGATGCTCTGGAGGGAGAGCTACACAATGACAACTGTGATTGCTGTTTGTTTGCTGCACAGATGGTGGAAGTTCCACATGTTGGCTTTAACCAGCTACTCCCAACCTCCGCTTGGTGTTACCTGTCCCGTTTTCAGTGACGATGCTTTCTATGTTGAGGCTGGCATACATCATGGCATAGCTGCGGTAAAGCTGGAATTTTTTGATGGAGATGACGGTGTTGAGGCAGCCATCCTTTCCCAGCTGAAAAAGCAGCACAAAGGGGAAAGCCCATTTTTCTCAAGGTTTGGAAAATTGCTCCTAAATCTGTATTAGTGTGTCCCTGAAGAGCTCCCCACCTACCTTACGTTTCTCACTCCCCAGCTCCCATTCCTGATGACTGTTTCAATATCATTTACTCTAGCAACTGGAAACTTCTCTCCTTATCCCTTCTAGTCTTCTCTATGCTCATGCTCCTTCTTAAACCCATTTTACATGATGCCTGTGCTTTGTGGCCACAGCACACTGCGTCTGAGCTAGTGAACAAATTAATCACTCATTTAACATTAAGTGTCCTCAAAGACTCCCAGCAGAGGTCTGCTGATTAGATTTGGTAAGAATGCAGCCCCAGTGTTTTAGAAATTATTACAAATTTACAGTTTCATAGGCTTCCGGGCTTCCTACTGATTCTTTCTGAGGAAAAAATCAAGGTCTTTTAGTGAGGTCATTGGTAAAACCTACATTCATGGTCTTTCAGCAGTGCCTGTGAGGTAGTGAGAAAAACCACACCGCTGAGATTGTCTCTCCGGTGTTCCTTTGGAAATTAATGAGGCCACCAAATACTGTGCTACATGTAAAGCTGACAGGCAAGAACAGACTTGTTATGTATCATACCAGTCCAGTGACAGCTTCACAGTTTTTTTTCCGGTTTTGTTCACACAGTGGACTGTAAAAGAGCTGCCGACACACGTTGATTCGCGCGTTCCCTTGGACTGGCTGGCCATAAGTGTACCTGGGAGAGGAAGAAACGCAAGAATTCAATCATGTGGATTTAACATGAACCCTGCAGAAGTTGCAGAGCAATGCAGACCCTAAATCACTCCGGAGTGCCCAGAGCACGGACAGAAGAGCAGTTGGGAATTACGATCAGTTGGCGCTAGTAGAATTCCCTTCTACTATTTTTAGGCTGTTTCTGCCATCTTGTTAAAAACCCCCTGGTTTATCATTGTCTTGGTGCACTCATTCTTCAAGGTCTGAAGCTGGAAAGTGGTGCTGGACTCAGGATATCATTCCTTGCTGTTTTTTCTCATTAGTACCTTACACAGAGTAGAACATATTGCAGCAAGACCCTATTCACCCTTTTAGCTCCTGGCACCCTGCACTTCGGCAGCATCACAGACAGCAATTTTAATGATAGACTCTCCTTTTCTGTAATAATAAAACACAACAGCTAGCAGGTGTGAAGTGCTTGATTTGGACACACACAAACACTCCCAGTTTTAATTCTGCTATGTAGCAGGAGGAGAGTTATTCTATTTTATATCGTGAAAGTCATAGCTAAAGGAATTGCTCTAAGCCACATTCTGAACCAGCAGCAGGATCTCTGCTTCCCAGAACAGCACACCATCCAACGCCTATCCCATTTGTTGTGCACAATTGTGTTGTCTCCTGATACTTACGACGCACAAACATTCACCCTGACTTCTTCATCAAAGAAAGAAATCGTCTTCGGCCCAGTGGTCGTCACTTCAAATTTTGGCAGCACTGAGAACGTAATGTGAATACGACTGATCAGCAACTGCATGCCATACACAGGTGTGTGTGTGTGAGACAGTAAAAAAACAGGTGGCAAAGACCTTTTCACCGATGAGGGAGAGGAAATGGATCAAAGAAGAATCTAAATAGGAACTGGCTGTAGTATGCTACAATAGAAAAGATAACCTTCAGTGGTAAGATGAGTAACTTCTTTAAAATTAAATAATAACCATACTAATAATTATAACAGTCACAGCAAAACCCATGATAAATCACTTTAATCTCTTTTCTTAAAGAAAAATGAGTAATGCCAGTGTCTCGAACTAACTAAGCCCTGGAGAACAAAAGTTATTATGCAATCCAGTTGCAGTGAAGGAGAAAGGCAACAGATTAAGTGAAATAATAAAATCAAATAGATCACTGACACTGCCTCTTTTCAACTTATCTTTTATCCCATGTCACCAGCAATAATGACAACATAGCTGGGAAAGGCCTGTTTCTCATGCACCAGTCCACCCAGCTCTCTCCATGTCTTTCTTTTCCAGGCATGAAGTGGAGAATTCAAAGGACTTAAACTCTGCACTAGTAGCTCTTATCTGACTTAGGCTGAGCCTCACTGCTGGCACTGCTAGGTAGTTTATGAACCTTTGCTTACCATATTCCTCCACTCTGAAGAACTGGTACTCTTTTTCACCTGACTTTGTCTCCACAGTGATTTGGTAGGACCCCAGAATAGGCTCTGGGATTAGTGGAAAGGAGAGCTGGGCGATTCCGTGCTTGGATGTTACCTCCAGCCACTGGAAGATCTTGTTTTGCTCTGGATCCTGGAGAGTGGAAGAAAGAGATGTAGCAAAACATTTACCACCCTGTTTCTTGCCTTCTTTCAAGTGTTGTCTCCTGACATTTTGGCTAAATGCGTCACAGGCTGAGAGTCCTTTGGGGCTGATGATGTGCTCTGACTTTCCGTGTCTGCTTGTGGATTAAGCACACCTAAGTTTATGTTTAACCCGGAATTAGCTACACTGACAGATGGCCTCAGATCATTCAGAAGCAGTTCCTGATTGGGACACAGGTTGCATCTCTGTAACTCCTCTAGCATAAATCTTTCTGACTCAGCTGCCTCTGTAAAACAGGAATATTACGCTGGCCTCTCTCAGAAAGTGCTTGGAGATGTAGCGATGTGAAATGTGGTACGAGATGGTTCATGGTTAGCCTGTCCCCATGAGAACGTGGCATTTCGGAAAGGGACTGTTCTTATGCGCTGTGTGTGAGAATGAGGCCATTTCACCAGTTATTTACTGTAGTCCTCCCAAAGTGAGACTGGACAGAACACTCCTGTTTGAACTCTAATGAAAGACAGAGCAGCAACCCCATGCCATTTCTGACTGACTTCTCCAGTTCTGCTGATTTCTTCTCCTCTACTGCTTGCTAGTGGATATTGCCACTGTTCAACCTCAAATCCATTGGCTTTGAATGGTGTGCTCTGGATGAGTCTCCCTCAGCTGTTGACTCTGTGGGGTATGACGAAGCAGAGTCTTTCCAAAGGAACTTGTGCTTTAATTTCATGTTGTGTCTCTTACCTCAATGGTGATTCTGGGATACTGGAGAAGGGGAAAAGGGAGAGAAAAAAAAAAGATCAAAACATCAATTAACTGACCGTGGAGGTTGATAAATACTAGAACATAAGGAAATCTGTGAACAGCTTTTTCTGGATAGAAAAGACCGGGCCAAAGAAACTATTTGAAACTCATGTCTGTAATCAAAGAGATAACTTTAAGAGGATAACCTGTTTGTGAATTTATCTTTTCTGCAAAAACATCCAGTCTTTTTCTACATATCTGGGACAGGAAAAGTAACTACAAAACCTGTGCGCTGTGAGAGATTTCCAGAGTTTTTGCTGTCCATAAAGGCAGGGAAAGGATGGAGTGTGAAGCTAAGGAGTAACAGCAGTTCTCAAAAAATATCAGGAGGCCTATCCCAGGCCCTTCTTATTCAATATCTAAGTGAGAGAGTCTCAGTGAAGAGGTTCCTCAAGAGGGTACTTGAAAAGTTTTGACTGTCACTCACCGTCTCCTGAACAGGTCTGAACTGGGTGTCCAAAGTGACCACACGAAACATCACTGAAAAAGACACAGGACAAAAAAGGATTACAGGATCATTGAGGTTGGAAGAGACCTCCAGGATTGTCTAGTGTAACCATCAACCTGGCACCACCATAATCACCCCCAAACCTTATCCCCAAGTGTCACAGGTGGATGCTTCTATTGTTCATTTTATTAGCAGTGATAAATAATTTTCGGTACACAGCTTTGCCCAGGCTTTTTGGGAAAACTAAAGAGTGCCCAGAGAACATGAAAGGAATTGATTATCTTAGCCAGTGAAAAAAGAAAACCAAAATAAATGTCAGCTGAAATATCTTCAATGATGACCCACTTGGACTAAAGCAACCTCTGTAGTAAATGAAGTTTACTGCCTTCAATCCTTCTTGAAGGACTCCCTTCTTTGGAGCATTTCCTAAAAAAACTGTTTGTACAAACCAGTTCAATGAAAAATTCATACAGAAGGAAGAATTTGTCTTTCTTCTAAGTGTAAACTCTGTGCAGCATTGAAGTATAATTATGCTAAAGATATAGCTAACTCCACCACAGCTAGTACTGTCATTTAAATATTGTGATGGAATCAGCACTTTGAAATAAATCAGCAGTTAAGGAGAAAGAGTTGTTGACAGGAAATGAGGTGCTTACTTCATTTTTATAATAATTTTAATAGCTCCCAACTAAACCTATTATTTTCTGTATTTTTAAGGATACTTTTTATGTGACTATCCTCAAGTAAACCTGACAGAACTCAAGGTCCTGTGACTGCAATTAACCCAGTACAAACACATGAACTCTACTACTTTGTTGCAATTTTTGTGAATTGGTTCTATTTTTCACTGAATTTGGTGATCCCAAACTCACATGAGATTTTTTTATTCCACAAGAGTAAGTTTCTGTCATCCTAGACCCACCCTTGCACTCAATTTCTCACTTCCCTAGCAGACTCAAACTCATCATCCACCTGTTTGCCCTGATTTGTAGAGGGGTTTGTCCGTCTGGATGAAGACAGCACCATCCACATTCTGAATTGCCACTGATCTTCTCTCAGCTAAGTCGACTGTGGCGCCTTTAGCAGAGAAGGAAATGAATGCCAGAGGATCAGAAGTAGCAGGAGGAACCTGGAGAGGAACAAAACCCCAGAGGAAAAGTGGTAAATGACACATGTTGAGGTTCCCTGATGCCCAGGGTTTTTGAGTAAGATACTGTCAGGTGAGTCATTAATAGCTTTTGCGAAGTCATGAGGAGCCCCACCTTTGTCAGTGAGATAATTTCTGGGAATTTCTGCTGTGGAAGTCCCATAATCTGCCACCGGGTACTAAGATTTGAAGCTGTGCTCTGTCCTATGCATTTCCCTGCTTACATGCAGGTTGAGACAGCCAGATAACCTTAATTCTGAAGTGTTTTCTCCTGCTGCATTTTGGAAGACCTCACCTTGGGACTCTTTGTCTTGTCTGTACAGATCTCGCAGAGTCGTAGGAAAGGGAATAAATTTGACCCATCTGAATTCTCTTCCTCGATACTTAAACAGTCCCCTAAGGAGCATGCAACTGTGATGGCAATCTAAAGCTTTTTTTTTATTCACTCTGTGAATGGAGATGGAAAGTCTTTCTCTAGCTCCCTTCTACCACCCATATGTCTTTTTTTTCCTGTTTTGTCAGCCTTTCCAACAGTTTATCTTATATTAAACAATTTGTCTTCTTTCCCTCACTGACAAGGGGAGTTGCAATCAGAAGTATTTACAGCTACTACACCCTCTTCGGTAGTTTCAAAAGAGAAAATACCTTGAACTCGCTGCACTTGAAGAAGTCAGTCTCTGTCACGGGTTCCTCAAAGAGAGTGTTTTGGACACTGCCATATTCCAGGACAACGCTCACGGACAGAGGCTCGCTGAGGCTGTGTAACTGCACACAAGCGGTCTGTGGAGCGTCGCTGCGCACGACCGCCGGGACCAGGAGCACATACTGCCTGTAAGGGGGCACGACCGGATCAGAAAGCTCAGTCATGCAACAAAGTCAGAGCAAACAGCAGAGGAAAATACCATGGAAGTGCCATAGAAGTGAAGGAAGACGTGATCCAAAGGTTGCTCAAACCAGTGGAAGGATTTCCATTTCTTTCAATGAATTTAAAATAATATGCTAAGAAAGCACAAATGTCAACATTTTAATCCCTCACACTTCTTTCTGAGCTGAAATACTGGCGTCATTCTATGCAGTGTCTTATTCAGCATGATACTGCACCTTTCCAGTCCAGGTATTTACACAGCTCCAATTACTGAAGTGGCCAAAGCATAGCTGCATTTGTCCTCCCATGACCTAGGTGTGTACTTAAACCTCCCATAAGGAGAAGAGATATTCAGCTTCTTCTTGGGATCAATGAGAAAAATACCAGTTAATGGTTGCAACAATTTTTAAATTTCTTTTTCTCTGGATATCTCTCATGTAAGAAATGACATAAGTCTATCCACTTAATGCATGAGAAATGATCTTGCTTTTCCATTTTGCAGAAAATTCCAGGGAATGCTCAATCTAATCGGCATGGTCAATTCTGTTTCCATGCCTCTGCTTCCATGCTTCTCCCCATGTGGTTTCCTTTGTTTCTTTCTTCCAATGAACTTTTTTATTGGTACTTTGGCTCTCTATAATTGAGGCAGCCCTCGTCCCCTAGATTCTTCCTCTGAAAAACTTTCCTTCATATTTGCTATGTTTGTCTAAAATTCTGCCCACCAGTTTGCTACCCAAACTAGTCTTCTCAAATAATGTAAGACAGAAATCAAGAGTTGGTTTTGTAGCATAACAGGAATCACACAATCTTTTCTTTCTAATCTGATCCTTTCCCTTTTTTTTCTCCCACAGCTTTGCCAGCTCATATTACCTTTCTTTTTATTTTTGCTTGCCCAGTTCAGGCTGCATGAAATTCAAAGACCAAAATTAAAATCATTAAAATTAACAGTGTATCAGAGAAAGCTAACCTGTCTTTCACAGTGTTTTCCTTTAGGATTTTTGAGAAAGGGGTTTAAGCTCTAATGTTGGTGTATTTTTGAAAACTGTCTGAAAGCTGCTGTTTGTATAAAGCCATGGACACAGACAGCACTAATATGAATATTAATTTTACTGGGTTTGCCATTCAGCATGGTCCCTAGTCCCAGCCACTATCTGGCCTCTAGCACCTCCCCGTACACCGTGCTCCCTCTGTGCTGCTGATGCATATCAATCCTAATTATTAGTATTACTTGTTAGTCTAGTCTTATGTCTCCTTCCCAATTTACCCATGCACATCACACTTCAGCTACTCAAGTTCCAGGTTTTTGTCATTCACACTAGATTTCACAGCAGTTTTATGATGGAGAGCACCATTCCAAACCATCCTTCAATGTCATCTACTTCCAAGATGACAAATTTAAAGATCTAGGTCTCAAATATCCTGTTTATTATATAGCAGCGTCCCAGAAGAAATAAGCTTGTGGGAAATACAATAAAATATGTTATCATAAAGGCACAGAATGTGGGACCACTTACGTTTCAGAAGACACTATGGGAAACCAGCTCAAGGAAAGAATACCGAGAAGAATCCTTGACCACATGTCTGTGCATGAAGAAACAGAGAGACTGATCTCAAGCTGACAGCCTGTCCCTGGTTTTTAAATTGGCCTGAAATGGTGCTCCTCCTCCACGGCTTTAATCACACTCTAACAAAAGATATCTACATAAAATTTGCATACATTCAATTTCCTCTCTACTGTCTGTTCTCACACTCCTTGAACTCCCAAACAACAGCTTTGGAAAGCTCTCATATTTCACATAGCTCTGTGAGGTATTGCAAGCCAAACCGGTTCCTGCCTATATGATTGTTTCATTGAAGCTTACCTCTTTGATTATTGTGTCATTGGCTGAAGATTCCCTAATGTTTCAACTTGCTAGTATTTGCCCCTGCTGAAGTGTTTCCTTATTCTGCAAAGGTGTCCTGTAGACATCTGTCACTCAGCAGAAATAACCATAAAACAGCGCTATTGCATGTCTGCGTGGCAGCCAGGATGGGCAAAAGTACAGCGTCCATACAGATACAGCTACAGCTGCATTCAGAATGGCACAAAAGGAAACTCCTAATGGTAATCTGGATTTCTTACTGCAGACCCTGACATTCAGCAAGGAATGATGTTGGCTAGTAGTCTAGCATTTTTTGCCAGTGGTCAGGACAAGTATATTGCTAGGAAAAGGAATCTGATAGCATTACTCCATTTGTTCACTCCCCTGTCTGTCCATCTGCTTTTTCCCCCTCATCCCTGCTCCCCCCATTAAATGACTTGTAAGTCTGTTGGTGAATTTTAGTAAATCTGAGAAGAAGTTTCAGAATAATTAAGGTATAGAATCACAAAATAATTTAGATAGAAAGGAACCTCCTGACACTATGTGGTTGAATCTCTCATTTTAAGCAGGGCTAGCTTCAAAGAAGTTGTATTTTGAGAATCTGGAGGAATGGAGAGTCCACATCATCTCTGGACATCTCCTCCCATGCTTAACCATCCATGATGTGAACACTTCTTTTCCTTAAATCAGAATTTCCCATATTATACCCTATGTCCATTTTTTCTTGCCCTTTCACTGTGCACCTCCAGGAAGAATCTCTTTCTTCTCTACAATCCCACTTTACATTGTGGAAGACTGAAATTATGTCCCCATGTAGCCTTTGTTTCTCCAGGCTGAATTAAGTAAGACTGTTCCCTTCTGTAGGTTTGTCTCAGTCCCTGATCATCCCAGTGACCTTCCACTGGACTCCCTTCAGTCTGTCAAAGCCTTTCTTGTACTGGATGCAGAACTTCACTGTGGTCCCACAACCACTGAATAGAGGGGAAGAATCAGTTTCCTTGATGTGTTGGCTAATCTCATGGCAATACTACCAAGGAGACAGAATAATCTGTAGTAGTAATTGGGGACTGGATTCACACTCTTACATAGGAAATGGAAAAAAGAGCCAATCTGAAAGAAAACGAGGTAGCCAAACAACCACAGTCTGTAACTGCAACCCCGGGGAAGTAACAGGCAATCTCCTTTCCAATTTGTCTTCTCAACCAAACAAATGATGAATGGGCAGAGGAAGCTGAGTATACTCCAGGAGTAATTAGGAACATGAAAAAGAGCTGGGGGCACTGAAAAAGATGTTGAGCAATGCAGAGAGGGCCTGAAGTTATTTCAGTGGTAAAGGGTATGAGGAGGAAATGTGGACTGCCATAGTAATGTGGTGCAGAAATTGATGTGTGCCTATTGAAAGCCAGATCCTGTGAATTTCAGCTTTCATGAAAAAATACATTATTTCAGCCCCGTAGCTAATGATTCAGCCATACTGGGGTTATTCTTTCCATCAGCCTAGCTGATGTTTAAGTCTACGTATGCCTAATCAGCTTACTTACTCATCTTTTCTAAAACCTTTCTGATGACCAAGCTGGGACACAAAGAAAACTTCCCTGGATGCTGCTGGAAGTGTGGCAGCTGCTATTCCCACTGTGTTACCAGTGAGAAATATTACACAAAGCTTCCCAGAATGACGTGACCCTACAGTGACAGTGCTGAGCGGCAATGCTGAGTGCGTGGTGCGCAAACAGGGCAGTCGCGCCGTGAAGGAAGCTGCTGGCATTAGCTGAAATGAGGTCAGAAGACAGTTAAGAGTATGTCAGAGATATTTGCAGCTTTGAAGTGCCTCAGACCCCATCTCTCACTCTAAACAGGTACTAAGTAACAGGCAAAAAAATTAAGGAGGGGAGGAGGAAACAGCAAGCAACTGCAGGGTCCTGGTGTAAATTGCTCCAGAGGCTCACCCTTTACTTAAGTGCAATGTGCCTTTAGCAGGAAGGTAAGGGGGATTTCTTGTTAATAACCAGACCCAGAAAAGAAAAAGTGTTTGAAAAGCTGAAACCCTAGAAGACATTATGTTCAGAACAATTGAAAAGCGCACATTTCTCTGGCAACAAGCTATTGAATTCATTACTTTAGTGAAATGACTGATTCCGGAGGACCCCCTTGTATTGCAGCAATGTTGTGGTAAGAACACGTCAGTACCAACACAGGCATAATTCTTAAGATCCCAGTGCAAGGAGGAAACTATTCTAGGTGTCTTTGGTAGGAGGAGGAAAAGAAGAAATTTTCAGTTGTGTGATTAAGAAACTAGGAGCCAGAGAGGATAAATCCAGAAGCACAAAGATCAGGATTATGGAGAGACAATTAACCTCACACCATGCAACAGTTAAAGGAAAGACACACAGAAAGTTCCTTGATACCAGAAATCTTAAACCAGTCTGTGGACATGCTTTGTGTTGGCATAAGGAAAGATGTAACTGGATATCATAGCTTGGCTAGAAATTTGATGAAACGAAGAACAGTGTCAACTTTGAGAACAAAGCAAAGCAAATACAGATGTATGCTCGGTTTTCAAAGTAGAATCGTGTCACATGCCTTTTGGACAGCAGAAAATCAACATGTCTTCAACTCACTCAGTCCAGACTTCAGAAAGTCACTGCTTTAGCTCCCTGTTATTGAGGAATTTTATATACACATACTTTCCCCCCCTCCATTCTTTCTCTAGATGATTTGAGTTGCACTGAAAATGTGTTCTTCACAAGTTCATTTTCTTTGAAATAAAGTCGAATCTGCCAATCCATTTTATCAGACTAGATGCACCTGCCTCCTTCTTCTCTTTCCTATTGGGCACACATACGGGCCAGGGCAACGTGAAGTTTTTCAACCAAAGCTGAACCCACTCACTTTCTGTGGGTATTTCAGTGCTTAGGATGTACACTGCTCTAACAACAGAGCATTCTGTGAGGCTGTGACTAGTCACATCCAATACCCCAATTAGTTTATGTAGATCATGTCAAATATCCCTACAGTGTCCCAAAATGCCCAGCACATCTGTATGTGCAAAATCTAGGCACTAGATAGAGTCACAAATTAGAAAATAAACCTGTTGAAGAATATCCATCTGGCATGCAGAATGCTGCATAGTCTGAATGTGGAGCTGAGACGTTCAAATTCTTGGTCAATATGGATCTAAGTCATGCCTGTTTTCCTTTTTTTCGGAGAAGCAGCAGGAAGTTCAGCAGAAATATGATCAGCTTTTAGCAGTGAAGCCTTGGATTTTCCAGAAGAGTGAGTAATATATAATTACCTGTTTCTGCTCTATGGCTTCACTTTATATTTGCATAACACGGCACAGCAAGGACTGTAAGTACTTTCTAAGTCATGACTTCACCTGAGATGACGTACAGACAATCCACCACACCCCACACACTACAATACCTGTTTTATTGCCTGATTTCTTTACCTGAAAGAGGTGGCTATGGGATCAGAGCCCCAGCTTCCATCTGACTTAGGCAAACAGTCTCACAACAGTCCCAGGCTGTTTACTAGCCTGTGATTTTCTCAGGAAATTATAATCTGATATATGCTTTCCCACAACACATTTATCAAATGCACTGTGATGAAACATCTTGTTTTAAAAAGCCAACATATCTCTGAATAGTGCTGTGCATGTCTTAAAGTTTACATACTTTTGATAAATTTGCCCACACAGCCTTCTATTTTTCAAAGGCATATCCTTTTCCTGCAAGCTTTTAGGTTTGCAAGCGAAAGTGTTTCTCAGAATGTTTGCTGGCAAGAGGCCATAGTGTGGCTGGTAGAGTATTCTGTATCATTTCATGCTGAATGGATGGAACATTTTTTCTGATATTGCTCATTTTCTGTCGGAATAAAGATCAGATAATGTTAAACAGTGTACCACTCTTCTATTGAGAAGAGCAAACCTTGAACTATTCAGTACCTGAAAGGTCTTTGTCACAGACAGACTGTTAGTAAACTAATGCTAACCTTTCAATGCCGTCTTTATTGAACATGTTTTAGTTCTGCTTCTGAAAAATTAAGTATTACAGCCTCATATGCCACGAAACACTGGAAATACCAACCATTTTTCTTTATCTGTAAAGTAATGTAATGTATATAGACATCCTTGAAAAATGCCTGCTGTGCCTAAATTATGAAAATAGAAGGGTGTAAACATAGCGAGACAGGCTAAGAAAAAGAAAGTTTAAAAAGAGCAGCAGAGACAATCGAAACCAGTCATCAGTCTTTCTTCAGAAACAACAGAAACAGGAAGCCTGCTAGGGAATCCACAGGGCCACGTAAAGAGAAGAAGAGATGAGTTCAAGTAGAGTGCAGGAGCAGTGCAAACAATCAATATTGTTACATATTGGTTTAGTTAATCTAATTATTATTAAATATTACTGTATTTAAATGAACAACTTGATATGAAAAAATTCATTTATCATAAAACAAAATACCCAACAATCTATGCAGAGGGCAATTTTTATGCAGTAATTATGTTGCTGACATTCAGAATTAGCTCAAAATTTTGAAAAAAAGACATATTGATGAAACTCTGAGATTTGGTTGTTACAGACCTTTGCCATAAGAAACCATGAACATGTATTTCATTTGATCACAAAGGACAAAAATGTGTGACAGTGAGCCTTTTAAAGAGTGAAAAGAATTTTTACTTCAGTAGAAAAGCTTCTCTGTCTTCATTGTTTTCCTTGTTCCCTTGTTCATATTGTTCTGCTCTTTGGGTCGACATGGGCAGGCTCACTGGGCTCTAAAGCACTCAGACAGTAAAGGACTTAAAATAAAGAAACCTATTGGAGAGCTGCCTTTTTGAGATGTTGTCATTTCAAATTTTCGATTCTGATACAAAGAGAATGAATCAGTTCACTCCATATTCAGGTTCTGAATGACCTCCCACTCCTTGTGGTTAAAGGACCTCATCTGGGTTTTACATCTTTCTGGTTTTTAAAGAGAGCAATACACGAGCCCCCACACTAGTCCACTCAAACCCCTCTCATTTCATGGAATCCTCTGGTTTTACCCTTTCAGAAACATCCAAACTCTACGAGTCAAAGCAAGAGTTTGCAGTCTTAGGGAACTGAGATTGATACCCAAAAAACATTGCTGGTTTTACTTCTCTGAGCCGACCCAGTTCTAGGCCCCTCAGTTCAAGAAGGGCATTGAGGTGCTGAAGCGTGCCCAGAGAAGGGCAATGAAGCTGGTGAAGGGTCTACAGGGTCAGTCCTATGAGGAGTGGCTGAGAGAGCTGGGGTTGTTCAGCCTGGAGCAAAGGAGGCTCACGGGAGAGCTCCTCACTCTCTACAGCTGCTTGAGAGAAGGCCGCAGCCAGATGGGGATTGGTCTCTTCTCCCAGGCAACCAGCAATGGGATGAGAGGAAATGGCTCCAAGTTGTGCCAGGGGAGATTCAGGCTGGACATCAGGAGGAATTTCTTTGTGAAAAGGGTTGCTAAACATTGGAATGTACTGTCCAGGGAAGTGGTGGAGTCACCATCCCTGCAGGTGTTCCAGAAGTGACGTGGCACTTTATGCCATGCTCTAGTTGACAAGGTAGTGACCAGTCAGAGGTCGGACTCGATGACCTCAGAAGTGTTTTCCAGCCTTAATGATCCTATGATCCTTGCCAGCAGACATTTCACAAGATCTGCTCAGGCTGAGGCTGTAGTTGGTCCACGAGCCAGGAAAGATCTGCTCACTCTAGAGCATCAGCTAGAATTGAGTCAGAGCAAGAACCTATGGGCAATTCTTCCCCAGCTGCAAGGTCCAAAGAAACAAAAAGACAAGGGGTCTACCCCATGCAGGTAAGCAGGAGTCTTGTTCATGAAACTTCAAAATGTAAACACTACAAAGACCAGATCATTTCACGGATAACCTGAGAACTAGCTAACATGGTCTTATGTGCTGCCAGTTGTTCAGGAGAATTGGTAGCTCAGAGACAGAAAAGATCTTGTATAAAGTGTGGTGACCCCTCTTTGTATGTTAAGATCTCATTTTTCCAGTCTTTTGAACAATGTATAAGTAATGGCTCCAGGAGAGGCCTTGCAACTCCAAGATTTCCATTTAGTACAAAGCATTTTTCAGGGATGTTATTTTATCTAACAAGGGCTTCTGGCTTTCTTCTGGTGATGTGAAACAACTGCCACATGCAGTGTCAAGTCACATGCACCTGTTGTGCTGCCTGCTGTAATTCTGCAATGGACAGCACTCGATTGAACTAATCTGCAGGCAACAGAATGCTGAAGAAGGCTTTTAAGAGCAACTCTTCAGGCAGCACAAATAAGTCTTTTGTATTCCTCCTCATTTTTTCTGAAGAACTGGTCATTCTTCCAGTGACCAAGGACCAAAGACTCTGCAGATCAAATCGCTTTGTGTGCCCATCTCACTTTTTCCAACCAGTAAGATCACGCTGCAGGTCATTCCCTTAAGGACCTTGCATTTTCTAGGGGAATCACTTTTGGTGGTATGAAGCCCTGGCAGCTGTTGATGCCATTTGGGTTCATGGGAGTGCTCAGTGTCTGTAGATCTGTGTGGTGGCCCTGCATTTATGTCTATCTGTGGTGTGTGTGTGCATGTGTCAACTAGGAATAACAACCTCAGCCTCACTACTAGTTGCACCAGGAATCTCACCTCTGTTGGCTGACAAATTCTGCCCTCCTTAACACTCTTCTGCACTGTGTCCTTTAGAAGACTCATTTGAGGACTCAAGCACAAGAGGGCTCTGTCTTCTATCTGATTAGGGAAGACATTCCAGTAGAAGGGGTGTTGAAGACGGAGCTTAAAGGCAATTAACATTATTTGCAGACTACTTCTGTGTAAGCTCATTATTCCGGTCTTCTCCTAGGAGGAAAAGAAAATGAGAAGCGCCAGTGTCCCAGCCTCTTTCTATTCGCCGGTGTAAATCTTAGAAATTTTTAAGCAATCCTAGCTGCTGAGTTCCTAAAAATAAGGCCACATGGCAAAAAAAAAATTTCCATAAATTAACAAAAAATGCTTTGGTATATAATTTGTGTTCAGTGCTCCTAGAGATCCTCACATGCAACTGCATGAATGAACGTAGGGAGCCCCCTACACTGAAGACCAAGTCTCTGGAGACAGCATATTGCTAAGTAGGGGCTTTACTTTTTTGTAGCCAAGAAACGAGTCAAACATTTGCAGCAACAGGTGGAATAAGAGAATCAGTCTAGATAGCCCAAACCTGCATTTTATTGTATGCATCTTTACTGTTAGTGAAAGTGCTTTTAATTATGTAAACAAGACTCCTTCCCTTCACTTAGATTAGTAATTGCTCTAATTTTCTGTGTGCCTGAATCTGAAAGGAACAAATGATCTCTCTCTCTCAAAGCAGTGAATGCAGTTCAATCAATGCTAAAAGCAAATGCTTTGAGCCACTGACGCTTAAGGAAAATTTGAATATCCCAAGAAGTGGCCTAGGTCACCTTCCAGTCTACAATCAATTTTTCTGGGTACTGGTGCTGCAAAAGAGTGTATTTCTACACACTCCTGTCAATGCCAGATGTATACTCAATGAAATCCTGGATTACAGTGCTGTGCTGCAGCTTTCTGACCCTTGTTCAGGCTCCACGAGAGCTAATAAAAATAGCAGTTCCTGAGTGAATACAAGAACAAGCCCAGCTGCATAGCTCAGGACTCTCCTGCACAGGAGAGAAAGAGGTCCTCCAACCCCAGAGCAAAGCAGAGCTGGTTTGGGATGATTCTACAGTGAAGCCTTTGCCTGGCCTAGTGAACCACACCAACAAGGTGTGCAGGAATTCGTATCAGGAATTATATATGTATCGTGTCGGGATTATAGTCTCAGGATGACTACCCAGTAATTAATGAGGAGCCCTGCAGAGCTCTTGAAGTGTTCCCAGTCATCCTGGGACTGTCAGGAATCGGGAGTGGTGGCCATGGGTGTGGTGTAAATGCACAGACAAGCAAAGACGAACTAAATGTACGCAGAACCGCCAAGACCAAAAGCTGGTGTTAGGCCTCAGTTTCCCCTGGCATCCCCATCCGAAGCCACAAACCCAGAGTTCTGTCTCTGCTCTAACAGCTAACCATGGCAGTGACCACAGCTAGCAAGAAAAAGGCCAGCTGCCAGCTAAGTCTTATACAAAACAAGAGGTCAGCCCTGAGGGCTGTTGCTACTGAGAGCCTATTTTTCAGTCCCACCCAAACCAGAGCTCTGTCTTTAACACCTATCATCGCTATCACCTGAGCCTGCTGAAAGGCTACAAAGTCAAGAGGAAGAACCTAAATGCACCATGACACTCTGCAACTCTCCCCAAGTACAGGTCCAAAATTGACAATATCCAGTGAGTGCTCCCACAGAAAGATGCCAGAGAGGTCCTACTGGCTTTCACCTTTCCCGCTGTAGCTTTTCAGCAGCAGCACCAACACTACAGGCTGTATGCTTGCCTAGCCAACTAAGTGTGCAGTCACACTCTCTGACTTTAACAGAGATAGAGGTCCAAAACTGAAAAGCCCTGGTGACTGCTCCAACACAAAAGGTGACAGAACGAAAAGCTGTTCCTAGCCCTTACCTTCCCCATGCAGCCTTTCAAGAGCACATCCAGATGGGGATGTGAACTTGCCTAGCCAGCTAAATGTGCCACCACACCAAACAAGCTCAGATAACGAAAATATCTGGTGATCACTCCAAAACAACAGGTGACAGATCAGAAAGGTGTTGCTGGCCTTTACCTTCCTGCTGTAGCCTGGTCTTTCCCTGTGCATCCTACAAACTGCAGCACCGACACTGGGGCTATGGACTTGCCTTCCTCATCTAAGTGTACAATCACATTTTTTCACTGTTTCAAACATGTTGTGGTACTGGGTGAGTTCACCCGGGATTTTAGCCTGTGCTGGTAGTGCAGTTTACCAACAATTATAGCAGTTTACAGGCTGCAATAGGAGAGTGAAGGCCAGCAAGAGTTTTCTGTCTTGGCACTTCTGCGTGGGAGCAACCCATGAATGTTTACTGTTTTCAAGCTTGGTTGCCAGCTATTAAAAAAACAGGATTGCACATTTAAGTGAGACAGAAAGAACATCGCCCCACTGTTTCTGGTGTAGTTCACAGCCTGCGTGAGGAAAGAAAAAGCATGCAACAGCTTTCTGGCCTGGCACTTTTTCTGTGGGAGCAGACGCTGGACGTTTTCAATTTTGGAGCTGGAATCTGATACGAGTAAATAATGCCATGCACATTTAGGTGGGAAGGAGACCACACAGCCCCAGAGTTGGTGGAGCCGTTTATAGGCTGCGCTGGGAAAGGGAAGGTCAGCGCTGCGTTCTGCCTGGATGTTTTCTGCGGGAGCAACGCGTGACGTGCTCAGTTTCGGAGCTGCCCTTGGGGTCCGTAAGGGAACATCACGGTACGCTGAGTTTGTTAGGCGAGTGCCTTGCCCCATCTAGTGGCTACCTCGAGCGGCGCCCAGGGGAAGGGAAAAGCCCAGCAAAGGCTTTCCATCCTGCCGCATTTCGTGGGGCTGCGCCGCAGTTCCTGAACACGACAGCAGCAGAGGCACCAGTGACACCAAGAATGCCTGCCAAAGCCAGGGTTTCCATTCCCACTCAGCAGCTACCGTGCCTGCTAGGACAGCACAGGCAGCTGTACAAGACCTTAGAGTGTCTTCCAGTGCCTAAAAGGGACTTTCAAGAAGGCTGAAGAGAGACTTTTCACAAGGGCAAGTAGTGATGGGACAAGGGGTCTTAAGCTGGAGGAGGGTAGGTTTGGATTACATTACATTTCTCACCTGCCCTAAACCTTCCCACTGAAGCTTTTTTGGGAAATTCTGCCAAAATTTGGGATAAGTTCAGAGATTAATAAAATTATTTTGTCCGGTGCTTAAAATTATTGATAATATTGGTTTTCCCATTTCAGTTCCTGCAGTACATAGTCATAGAATCAGAATCACAGGATGGTTTGGGTTGGAAGGGACTCAAAAGATGACGCAGTTCCAAGCCCCTCGCCTTTGGTAGGCATGCCACCCACTAGACCAGGTTGCTCAAACCCCCATCCAGCCTGGCCTTAAACACCTCCAGGGATGGAACAGACACAGCTTCTCTCAGAGACACATGCCAGTACCTCACCATCCTCATAGGAATGAGTATTTCTTCCTAATACCTAATCTCAACCTTCTCTCTGTCAGTCTGAAGCTGATGCCCCTTGTCCTGTCACTCCATATCCTTGTCAAAATCCCCAATCCAGCTCTCTTAGAGCCTCCTTAGCTACTCAAAGGGTCTCTAAGGTCTCCCTGGAACCTTCTCCAGGCTGAACAACCCCAACTCTCTCAGCCTGTCTTGATAGTAGAGGTGCTTCAGCCCTCTATTCATTTTCATGCCTTCCTCTGGACTCACTCTAGCAGGCCCCCCTCTCATGATGGGGGCACCAGAACTGAACAGTCCAGTTTTATGTGATTCTTAGAGTATCACATCCTCTTGTGCAGTTCAGACCAAGGTAAGTCCTTCCCAGGATCTATGATGAGTGTTTTGGAGCAACCTCTCTTTTCAAATCTCCTGTCCTTTGCACAGATTCTTTTGTGCAGATATGAGATTGATCCTATCACAGGCTGGTGTGTGCTCCCCGATGGTGCCAAGAACTGTTTTTTGTTTCCTCTCTCTGAGTGCACCTTTGTGTTTCTAACAAATGAGCTATTGTAATTCACACAACTCAGGTTTATTCAGCACACTGTCAGACCTGACTGCTGTCAGGCTTGTTTATTGTTTTATGTCCTTTCAGGCCTTTTGTTTGAAGGCACAAGAGCCTCTCTTTCAGCACGTACACCTCTCTTACCAAAAAAAGGGCTGAGTAACACTGTCGTCCTTCCTCTGAGTGATGGCTTGTTAAATAAAACTCATGTCTTGCTCTTGTTTCTGAAGAATTAGTTTTACCTCCATAGATGAAGAAGACCCAGGCAAGCTGGCACATTTCTATAATACGTTCAACACTAAAATGTGTTCATTTGCATGGCATTTCTCAAATTTGGGTTGGCAGAGAATCAACAAAAAGTGATTTGTGAAAAAAAGTTTTTTATATAGTCTTTTAAAATTTTTCCTGCTAGTCAAGAGTTCACTCTGTTTGAGTAAATTCTTCTGAGGAATTTCAGCAATCACTTCAGCTGTGCAGATCTTTTGAGTGTTGCTCTTTCTTGAAATAGGCGGTGTTGAGATAAAATAAAGATTTATTTTTTCAAGGGGTCTAGAGGGCCTTTCCTGAGGCTTACAGCAAGATTTGTGCAGCTCCTTGATCTAAAATGGAAACACACTCCTCATCCCCTGCACAAGTCCTCCCATCACTCGCAGTGGTGACCTTTGAAAAGTGGGTTTGAAGAAGGATAGTTCGGAGGTTTGGCAGCACATCTCTGCTGACCTTTACCAAAATGCTTCTTGCTGTTGAGCTGTCATCACTGTGCGTGTTCCTGCTCTCAGTGCACCTCAACTGCACCGGGAGATGCTCGTGCTTGAGTCTCTCCTCTACCACTCGTGTCAAAGTGGAGTTGTGCTCTTGCACATTAAGAACGTGCCCAAGCCAAGTACCAGGGCTCAGCTGACAAGCTGTAATTTCTTAACCACCCACTCGAATATATGTAACTGTTTGCCTAAGGGCTTTCATTCAGTTTTTGACCCCCTGTGCTAGTGACAGTATTCATGCACTTGTTTAACCTTGTGCACACAAAGTGTCTGATGTCAATTAGCCTCCTCTGATAAATGAAGTGTAGAACCTACGTAAATGTTTGCAGGAAGAAAGTTTAGATCCTGTTTATGTTTTTCATATCTCTAAAGAAAAATAATCTATTGCCTCGTAAATCAGTCTCTATGAAAAACTCATCACATCATTTTGCTATTGTGCAACAATATTGCTGCTGCTGTGGCAAGAGGACACAGTCTGAGGGCTTGAGCAAGTCAGTCCTAGGTAGAATTCATTCCACAACATTTAAAACTGGGTCAAAAATGTCCAGAGCGTGGAAAAAGTGCCCAAAGTTCAGACATTGAGGAAAACTTTTGTGACATTCAAATTAAAACTTACCAATGTCAGAATTTTACCACTGCATTTGGTTTTGAGTTTGCTAGAAAAATATATGTCAAGTTGCCAACATGTAACGTAAAGATAATATGTCATCAAACTTAGAAATGAGGTGGAATAGGGGTTAGATTTCTTCTTGAACTGTGTTGAAGATCTGTGTGCTCTTCCTAAAAATGTCTGGGATTTGTTACCCGAGAGGTACCATGCACTTGAAACTGTGGTCACCCGTTTTCTGATGAGACTGATCTGTTGCATCCCCCCTCCTTTTGCAGAGGCCCATTTAGCACAATGTTGTGAAGGACAGAGAGAGAAGTAGTTTGCTGTACTAATCCCTGATTTGGCGTTTTGGCGAATGGACCAGGGTTATAATTCCTTTTCCATACACAGAAGAAGAAATCTTTGCCTTCTCCAAAGACTTATTCTATAAATTGCTTTGACTTTTATGTGCTGCACTCATTCAAATCCATTCAAATTCATTGTAACAATATGGTAGAAGGTGATCTTCAACTGATTTTTAAGCTGATGCTGCCTTGAAATTCAAATAAAATTGCTTTCATCCCACTAGTTTATTAACTACTGTCTGTCAAAGCCAGACCATAACTATTCTCACTGCTATGAATTTTCATTTTGACGGAGGGCGTACATGGAATTCTCTGTGGTGCAGCTTGAAGAAGTCCAATGATTAATGGTCACATAAGATTCTGGAGAATGTGTAATCTTCAGCTCTACATTATCATCCTGTCCTCAAACCTTCCACCTACTCAGTGCTAATTATCTTTTTGCTTAAACATCTGGTCTCGAGACAACCAGAAATTGTACTGAAATATAAACTGTGAGGTTGCTCTTCAACCTCTCACATTATCACTCAATAACAGATATCAGAGAGACTTTACTTTGAATAAATATTGCATGCTTTGCAAAGGCTTTGGAAATCTTTGTCCTTTGCTAGAAAGTAGGAGATACCCAGCTGCAATATCAAACCTGTAAATATTTGAGGCTAAATTGCACAAGATGTGCTTTCTATTTGAACTATAATGGTGGGATTTGCCAGATTAAATATAAACATATTTGATGGCGATGTTTGTGTCCGAGCTCACTTTTTTTTGCTATTGGAGAGAAAGAGGCACTTTTAGAGACTGATTGTACAGGACTCTGATCCAGCAACTGATCTTTATTCCATGCAATATTATAGAGGTGCAGGCTGGGAAGATCTGGAAGAGGTTACCTGCCCCCATTCAGTCTCCTAGGCTGAATCAAGCACTCCTGGACCTTCCTTTGAAAAAGTTTGTCTGAGCTGTTACTAATAGAAGGGAAAGACCAGGTGCTGTGTTGACTTCAGTAGAAAAGACATGCACAGATGGCTCAATCCCCCAAAAACTGATAATTGTTTGTATCTGACACTTCATTTCAGTTTCTGAGAAGTTATGTACCTGCTTGAAGTTGTTCTACTATTGGCCGTGGAGAGAGAAAAGAATCTCTGAAGAACATCCTTTTTGCCCCAAAATATGTAAAATCATTTCTTGGTGATGTGACTCCTCTCTCTGTTGGTTATAGACCAACACCTCAAATCATCTGCCCAGCTTTAAGCATGATGGAGTGAGGTGGGATTAATCTGACCATTATCAGAGGTGGGATTAATCTGACCATTATCAGGCCAGAACTCAGAGCCCATACCTGAAAAAAGATTTTCATAAGATGACCCTGAAAAGGATCAGATTCCAGACTTAATTTGTGACAGGTTTAAAAATAAAAAAAAAATAAAAAAAAAAATAAAGTAGCCTCTACCAAAATAAAGACTTAAAACATGTTCCTGAACAATGTGAGCCCATGTACCTTAGGTGGAAGAGATTATCTATATATAAGAAAAAATACCTGCCAGTGACAAGCTAAGATCAGATCTCCTTAAATGGTTAATTTGATTCAAAAGTGACATAAAAATTCTTGCAAGGTAGAGACCAAATGGGAAGAGCTAAATGACCAGAAGATCATCAGTCTTCCCTCCCATCTGCTATTATTATTTTTCCATCAGAGCCTGATGGATAAAGTGCACCTTAAATTCCACATTCCACTCTGATGGCAACAGGAAGAATTTTCTCTCATTTGCAGTGTACACCAGGATATTATCTTGACTCTCAGGGCAGTAAATGCTGCTGCTGTCATATCACAACTTCAATGGGCACTTAAAGGGACTGCTTGGGTAAGCTGAATTCTGTGTTTGAAAGGCCCTTCTGAGTTCTGGTTATGTTACTAACTGTGCAAAGTGCATAAGAAAGTAATTGTTGTGGAGAGGAATAAGAGGACAATCATTGTGTAAATAAGGGAATTGCTTACGTGTCTAAAACAGGATTTCAGATGACCGATGGTTAAGCATTACATTGTTATGCAATTTCTATATATCATTAACAGTCTCCCTTTGTAATATGCATATTTTTCTCATTTAAGATTCCTTCGATGATAGTCCGCTTTATTATGCTTGGTGATTTTTCTAATTACCAGAGTCAGTGCATAATTATTTTTGCTGTTATTACACTCATTAATAATCTGTGAAGATTTTTTCCTTTTGGATGTTATTCCCAGCACAACACATTGCTGTAATGGGAAGTACTATTTTGAGAACCAGACTAATTTTCCCAATAACCGTTTCCTGATAATTTCCCATTTTCTGTTGAAGCCCAGACACAAGTTTGTAATCTCTCTTGGTGTCAGAATGCTGTCTACGTGTTCAGGAAATGCTGAGACCGAACACACTCTCCAATAGCAGTGGTGCAATGATTTATACCGGAACCTTTTACGACTGACTACTGGTGCTTTTCAGGTGCTCAACAGTGGAGCTTAGGTGAGTCCCAGGTCTTCCTGAAATCTCAAGCAATGCTTTAGAAGTAAATTATATATTTTAAGTGTAAAACGGTGCATTTGAGACTTGAAATACCAAAACTAAAATGCAATAAATCTGATTTAATTCAGGAAAAAATCTGCTGGGTCAAAACTGGGAACAGACATTCCCAAGGACAGATAATAAGAGAAAGGAGAAGAGATTATAAGGAGCAATGAGTATGGGTTTTACATTGTTTATAAGAAAACAAGTCCAAATACAATGTTTTGGATATCTCCTTTATGAAAGAAGTACAAACCAATTTTGGAAGCACAGATCCACTCTCAGTTCAGTCTTTGAAATATGGATCAAAGTTGTTTGCACCATGGAGGTGTCAGTCAGCTCTGCTCTGCTTATGTTTCTTGAAGGCATCTGCTTCGTATCTCATTGGGCTACTGCAAAATTGTTTTCTGGTATACATTTTGAGTGACTTTTTTTTTTCCCTGAAAATGAAAGACATAAGTGGCATCTTACTAGCAAACCTATAATTCCTGGGTCTGGCTAAGGCTGTGTGTGCTGCTCTGAAGGGTGACTGCCTCTGTCTAAAATAGAGCTAGTGGAGCTGTGGTTGATAAAGATTAATCCCATCACACATATTGCTGGTTCAATTACCAAACTAGAAACTAAGCAGATAAGTTATGTCAACTTGAAATGAAATTTTTAAACCATTTTCTGTTGAGGTGATCAAATAAAACAGTTGGGTTGAACTGTATAATTTGATCTATTTGGATCAGAAATCAGCAGAAACCAAGGAGAGGATTGCATGCCATTCGTGAAATGGAAGATTAGAAACATCTCAATATCAATCCCAGGGAAAAAGAATATCCCTGGGATAGAGAACAATGATTCCAATGCCTCCAAGTCACTTCTAGTGAAGGGAGCCCCACTCCAAAGTTTTGGATGTGTCCTCAGTGCTAAGTGCCATTCACTGTGCTGAGCTGGATGGAGGACACAGGCAGCATCACAATCTCTTCCCCATCAGTTAACCGTGGTTAAGAGGTTCATGGGTTAAGTGCCTCTGGAATGCAAGTACAGCTCCAAGGTTTAAATATTATTTGGGACACGGAAACCTGTTTTTCCTTCATAAGCCTCCTTCAGAGAGTTCTTCCTCAGGATCATCCTTCTTCTTCCCCTGGAGTGCACAGCAGCCTGGGTTCATGCTTAGAGGTGAGAGATGGGCATCAAGATGCTGTGTCTGCCTTCCCGTGCCCTTCTTTGGCATGAGATCTGGATGCCTGGACCAGGCTGCCCCACGACAGTACATCCATCAGTAGCATCTGGAAAGCTGTCACATGAGTCATCATCAGTCATCAGTGATATTAGCAGCTTCGTGCTGGTTTCCTACAGTTATTCATGCAAATTTTCACGTTGAAATTTGGCAGGACATGCAGTAGAGGCGCAGCCATGATTCCAAGGCAACTTGATGTGTTTTTTTAGGAAAAAAAAATAAGGTCTCTTCAGCCATGTGTCTGTGCAGTGAGGCTTCTCAAGTCCACAAGCTGTGTGATCAAAGCTCCATTCTGCTTCCTCTTGTCCCAGCTGAACGGGATAATGCGGTGACCTTTCCCTTGATTTTGCTGAATGACACATATGTGAAGCCACATAAGTAGTTCTGGGATCGTGCTGGCACATTGGGTTAAGTCAGTAGAACTGAGGACTGAGGCTGTTATTTCTCCTCATCTCCATGGCAACCTCTCACAAACTGATATTTTACCCATATGCAAATGCTTGACAAAGAGCATATGCAATTCAATGGTATAGGACGTTATGTTAGAAAACCTCCTATACAATAACCATGGCTGTTCCACTGTAAACTACAGTTCCACAGCTGGAGTTCAGGCTGATAAGCTTTTGAAATCTTTTTGAAACTGTAATTTTCTATCTCAGGTGAAATGGGCTAAAAATATCTGTCTGTTTCCCCTGGTTCCCGTAACAGCTTGTCAACACACTGGAGGAAAGGGATGTCATCCAATGGGACCTGGTCAGACTGAAGAGGAGGACCTTTGTGAGCCTCATGAAGTTCAACAAGGCCAAGTGCAGGGTCCTGGACCTGAGTGGGGGCAATTCCATAGCACAAACATTGGCTAGGTGGAGAATGGATTGAGAGCAGCCCTGAGGAGAAGGACTTGGTGGCACTGACAAACAAGGAGTGTGACATGAGCCAGCAATATGCATTCACAGCCCAGAAAGCCAAGCACATCCCAGCCTGCATCCAAAGAAGTGTGGCCAGCAAGGCAAGGGAGGAAATTCTGTCCCTCTACTCTGCCCTCATGAGACCCCACCTGGAGAGCTGCATCCAGCTCTGGGGTTCCCAGCACAAGGATGTGGACATGCTGAAGCCCGTCCACAGGAGGGCACGAAGAGGGCTGGAGCACCTCTGCTACAAAGACAGGCTCAGAAAGCTGGAATTGTTCAGCCTGGAGGAGGGAAGCCTCTGGGGAGACCTCAGAGCTCTTTCCGGTACCTGAAGGGGCTGCAAGAGAGCTGGAGAGGGACTTTTAAGAAAGGCATGGAGTGACAGGACAAGGGGCAATGACTTCATATTGAAAGAGGGAAGGTTTAGATTAGAAACTAGGAAGAAATTCTTTCCTGTGAAGGTGGTGAGGGACTGGCACATGTCTCTCAGAGAAGCTGTGTCTGTTCCATCCCTGGAGGTGTTTAAGGCCAGGTTGTGTGGGGCTTTGAACAACCTGGTCTAGTGGAAGGTGTTGAAACTGGATTGTCTTTAAGGTCTCTTTCAACCCAAAACACTCTATGAAGTATTTTTGTGCCTTATCAACATGAATGCCTTCAGTTGACTGAAGTGTACTGTGTATGTACAAGCACTGTTCCTTCCCCTTCTGCAGCAGTAGTGTTCTATTGTCTGGTTTTAATTTGTAGTTCCCTTTGAGCTCCTTTAGCCTTCCTCAATGGGTTCTCACATTTCCTGCCTGTCTTGTCCAGTGGTGCCCTGGCTGGACTCTTGCCACCCTCTGCCAACCAAAACCCCACATGGCCCCTTTTTGGTTATGCCATCAGTTAACCTTACCATGAAAAGCAACCTCTCCAACAAGCAGAACCTTTCAAACCCAGGATGTCAGGTAACTGCTAGGTGTACGTATGGCTTAGTCGTTAGGGTCTTTATTTCTCTGATGTTAATAGTGGATTGCTGTTTGTTTCTACTGGCCTGGCTAAAGCTGCCAGTTTTCAGAAACCGAAGGTCTGAAAGCAGTACAAGCAGTGCAAACAATACAGGGAAACAAGAAATTGACTGTGACTCACAGCTTGTACATTCAGTTTCCACCTACACTGCTACACTCAATTAACTCCTCCAAAGCTCAGTTTCAATACTCTACAAGAGCCCAGTAGTGACACAGGAGTGTGATGGTTTGGGCAACCTTAAAAGAAAGGGGCTTAGATATTCAGACACTGATAATTAATTTAAATACGGTAAATAAATGAAAAAATGTTGATTAGCTGTTGATTTCTGTTCTTACCTAGTGATGACAGCTACTTGCTCTCCTCCAGACCTCTGCTCTCTCAGCAATAACATTCATGTGAACTGTGATTCAAGCCAGACTTTATGGGAAAAATTAACAGCAGAGATCCTGCTATTTCTGCAGTGAGAGCCACCTGAACGGGGAGCAAGGACACAGGAGAAGGGAAGCTATGCCAGAGGGAAGGATGTTTAGTTTGCCTTGCAATCACTGCCAAGAAATGGGTAGAGGAAAAAATGGTGACAATGGAAAAAAGAATAAACAAAATGTCCTGTGCCCTATGTCCACATGCACCCCAGTCTGCACTACCTGGAACTTTTCAAGTAGAGGCTGAAGACCTAAAACTATCCCAGGAAAAGAGAGTCTCCTGCCTTACATGATCTTTGGCTGCACTCCAGCCAATTTCTCATGCCCATTTGGGCATTTTCCAAGCCACCTCAACAGGGACAATCTTCCCACTGTGAGAAAAATATAATATTTGGCTTGTTAAATTGGCTATCACTTCTGCAGCTGATAATCAGGGAACTTCTTATCTGTTAATCATCCCAGTCAGGAACAGGCAGACAAAGATTCTGCATGAGTTACACTGCTGAACCAGCCAAAAAACTTCTCCTCTGGGCTGCTCTATGGCCCCTTTTCACCCCTCTCAGCCTATCTTCCCTCTTCAGTACACAGAGAGCAAAGGGCTGTCGTCTGCTCCCAGGGTCTGCTTAAGCCTGTCCCATCTACCTCCGTGCTTTGCTGGAGAGTAACCACAATATTGCAGAGAGAACAAAATCCTGGTGAGGCCTGGGTCACTCGTTCTCACTGGGAAGGAACGGACTGCACCTAACAGAGTCCTTAGGCTGCAAATCTAGTTCCGTCCTTACTCGGTTCTTCATTCCCAGGCACCAAATATAGCTCTTCTCCGGAGCATCGCTATCCTGCAAGTGCCACAGCTTTCTCCAGAACCCTGAAGGGAAATGGGGCTGCTTGTGTTGATTAATCAGGGGTGATACATAGCAAGTCCTTATCCCTCACATCCCAGCTGCCCGTCAGCCCAGCTGTCCTGGGTTTGTGATGTCAGCAGCAATCTTGGGACCATTTTGCAGGCCACACACTGTGAGACGTGCTAGCACACTGTGCTGCCCTTACTGGGACAGCTTCCTTACAGTGGATAAAAGCAGCACTGGACAGCGGAGCAGTCTGGCTGGCTACTGAGTCATTGCTGCCAGCCCAAGGGGACCAAAGGGTTGGATAGCTAATTCCTAATTTAGTAGAGTGGGGTGCTGTAGGACAGCTTCATCACCTCCTGGCTCTTAAGCCTTTGACTTTGGGCTTCTCAATGTAGAGACACAGTCGGGCAAGAGCTGACCCTGTCTGGGACTGTGCCCGTGAAAGCTCCTTGGTGGCAGCTGTGAGCTCAGGCACATGAGGCCATGAAGATCCCAAACAGAGCTGGCATGAGACTGACCAGCTCAGAGCCAGGGTGGAGCAAATACAGGGCTCTCTGCACCCATCCATGCAGGGTACCCTCGGGGAGGTCAAAGGGAGATGCTGGCAAGGGTTGTCCAATGCCTTTTCCCAGAAGCGTTTTCCCTGGCACAGGATTTGTCTGGAGTGAGCCTCCCCAAGGGGCTGTTTCCTTAATGGAGGAATGTGCTCATAGCCTGATAAAATGCTGAGTTATAAAGACATGATTTATGACACATTTTGCTGCATGAAAGGAAAACCGTGGCATCACGTAGGCTGGGTCTGAGGAGAACATGATTTATTCCCTACAACTGTATCCAAAAGCATCTCTGAGAGGCAGCAAGCCTGCTGATAAGCCCCCCGGGTATGTTTTCACTGCTCCACCCCTCTCTCCTTCCCTCCATGGCAATGGGGAGCTGCTCTTCAGTAGTACATAGGTATTGCTAAACAATGGAAAGGTGCTTTCTCTCACAGTTTCCTAGGGCCCAGCTCTCTTCTGGCAGCCACACATGTGCTTTCCCAACCTAAGGGAGGGAGGAAGGCAACCAACCACCTGGACAGCAGAACAATACAGGGAAGCCTCTTTCCACTGAGCTCTGGACAAGTAGCAGATTGTTGGTCTGGTTGCTAAACTGAAAGCCCCAAGTTTAGCTTCTACTCCAGGAGATCTGGAGAGATGGGGAATGGCTGTTACAGGGAAACTCAGTAAAGATGCATTGAGACTAGTGCAGAGCCCCTGCCTTGTGCACAATTTCATCTTTGGCCAGTGCAAAATGCATTTTGTTGCAAATACAGTGTGTGACCTACTGATGCACACTGCAGGGTGAGAACTGTGTGCAAGCTGATATTTACCATACATGGATGCTCCAAATGGAGTCACCCTGTGCAATTGCTCTGTGTCCTTGGACACGTTTATTCAGGTCCTCCCCATCTGTGAGAGGAACCAGGTAGTGCTCCTCTCCAACCATTTTTGGTTGAGTTTGACTGGAAGCTTTTCAGACCTGTGTTGATACACAGGACAATCCTGATTCCTGCAGTCAGTGGGACTGTAATGTGGACAGGTTCTCACTTCAAGAATGCAAAAAAAATCATTCTTCTTTCTCTACCTAGGTTCAAAGGGTGCACTGATTTATAAGCGAATTTTATGTAGGTTCTGATGAAAAATCCTCCTTAAAAGGAACGTCACAGGTTTATAAGTTATCATTGCTGCTTTGAAGCCCTTTACATGTGCTACAAATAACACACTCCATGACAAGTTGGATGAAAAAATGCTTTCAGCTGTGCTTGGTGATCCAGACCCCTACATTGTAGAAATCAACAGGGTCAGGAGAACATATTACAAAAGGGAAAAAAACTCCCACGAAGATTTGACCTTCTACCTTTTCAATAGGATTATGGTGGTGTTTTTGTGCCTACACTACGAACAGTGAAGACTAGACACCATTTTCCCTTGGTCAGAAGTTTTTGAGAACAGCTGCATTTTTGACACAATGCCAGCCCACAATTCCTGTTTGCCTGCACCCTTTGTAGCACAGACCTGATTGATACTATAATATTTTGAAACATTGAAAGGACTGTTCCATTTAGAGTGGATTTGTTTCTAGTCAATAATATTATTCCTAAAAAATTAAATGTTCTAGAAATAATAAACAAGGAAGAGAGGCCTCATTTCTTGATGAAATATGGGTGCATGAATTCCCCTGACCTAATTTCCGGTACACTCAAATATGATACAGTTCAAAAGTTCAGCTTGGGTTTAAATTTTGTTGAGTTTATGTTCTGTTTGAGACAGATGGCCTGAAACAGATAGGAGGAGTCCAGTGAATAACAGAGGGAGAGGAGGTCAGTGGTCAGGATGGAGTATACAGAACAGCTGGGGAAGAAAAAGCAAGAAATGCATTAAAAGAATGAGTATTTTGTACAAAGCCTCACTTTTGATGGGGTTTTCACCTTGATGTCACCAGCTCTCACCTCGGTTGTCCTCTGAGCACAGTTCAAAAAGTTGCTGGATACATGGAACCTGATGAGCATCACCTAATGCCATCAGCAGTCCAGTGCATGTTGTTGGTAAAACAAAAAGCGAGCACCAATGGCAGCAGGGCTTTCACTGGTGTGACTGAAGCTGTCCCACCAAAGGGTTTCCCCCTTCAGTCAGGAACCTGGATATGTTGGTTTGATTGTTCTGGGACAATTTTCATTCATGGAACAAGAAGGATTCAGGCACTCAGGCTGGTATGAAAACCATCCAAGATAATTAGAGTTGTCTTAGGAGTCCTGAATAATTTACATTTCAACATCTCTAAGTCCAAACTGATGGGAAACCATCCACTCCTGTCCTTATGCAAAAAGCCTCTTCCAGGAGGCAGACTGCTGTGCTCCCCAGGTTCAGGATTGATCCCAACATGCATTTACATCTATGCCACCAGTGAGACTGTAAAAATCCACCCAACATTTGACTTACATTTTCTGTGTGTTTCTTCCTTCGTCCCCTCTGATTCAGAATTTTCCTTTCTGTTTATACGCTTTAATTCTCTCCCTTCGTCTGTGAACCAGCTCTCACAACCTTTTCACAAAGGTCCCATTTTTCACACCTTTCCCAGTTGCTCCTGGATCCTCCCTGAGCTCTCTCACATTGTCTGGCTGGAAAACTTTTCCAGGATTTTTAACCTTATTATTGAGACTCTGGTTCTTGAGGAGCAAACCTGGGAGCTCTGCAAAGCAAGACAGCACAAGGCAGATAGGAGCAGCTGCCACAGAGCTGTAGCCTAATAAATTATCCCTAGTCAGGATGTTAATGAATCTGCAGATAGTCTTAGCCTGTCCCATTTGTCAAGTAAAACATGAAAATGTTTTAAACTGCTTCACAAGCAAGGAGAGGTGTAGAGAGCTGTGAGGTCTTGGCTGGGGAACAGATTGTAACTTGACCTCATTCATTTACGGCTGAGACATCTTCAAAAACTGCACTGGTTTAACCAGAAAAATAATTTTCATGACTTCCCAATGTTGTGGATTTATTTCTAACTTGTGGGATGTCTGAAACAGTGCAGTGGAAGAGCAAGAGAGGTTTGGATGTTTATATAGGAAACTTAGCTACGTGCTAGGCATGTCGTTTATGCTTTATTAATTGAATAAAGCCTTTTTTATTATTATTGGAGGAGGAAAGATAGGAAGATCTGCTCATTTTACTTAATCCAAATAAAGCAAGATCTTTCTTTGAGATAAGACTTTATTCCCACAGCAACTCTTGCACAAGACCAAAATCACAACGAGCAAGTTGTGAAACAAGAAGTGGTAAGAAAAAAAACACCCATTGGTCTACGAGATGCTGAAAGCATTGCTCCACAGACAGCAGTCAGGGATTTGTTTAAATGTGCATCAGTCGGGCACTCTGCTAGGAAACACCTGAGGATGCTTTGTGTGGGTGAATCCAGAGGCCTACTGAAAAGTAGTTGGAAGTACATGGAACAAACCAAATGAAGTGACACATTCTCTAGTGCACAAACGTGTGATGTCATTGCACTTTTATTGCACCTACTGGAAAGCTTCCTTTTGAGGAGTCTAAGGAAGCAGGAGGCTGGAAAAGTAAACAAAGAAGACAACATGACATTGGGTGTGCACAGGCTGTGCAAAACCTTCCTTGATGAAAGTTTATCCTGATTTCTAGTTTTGGTTACTTTTCAAGAGAGTAAGCTGACATCAGACTTCAGAGATCAGGTCTAGCATATCAACCAGTTAAGGCAAAGCACTTGGAGCCTCTGTTTTTTGAACTGATTCTGACTTCTTATCCAACAGTGAGCTTGACTGGATACCCACAAACTGGGGTTCAGTTGCCTTTCAGTTACCCTGGGGTATGCTGATGTCTTACTCCTTCATGGTGGCACCTTCATTTCATCCTTCCTCAGTGACTTAAAAGCCTCAGAGCTTGTGCTAGAGAGGGAGACAGAACTGTCCACTGGTGGTTCACATCCATAGGCCTTCCATGTGAAACACGGTGACTGAAAGTTGTGGTGCCTTTCCTTTCTCTTGTACAGCCTCGTGTTCAGAGCAACATGCAGAGTATGGCGCACCGTGGCTCAGTGCTCCCTGCAGGAAGGGAATTGCTTTGAGTAGTACATCAAGAAATATGGGAGGATGGTACTTCCCAACAGTCTTGTTCAGGTTCTTCCCCTCTGCTTCTGCAGTCCCAGGGGCCAATTTGTTGTGTTCAGTTCTCCAGAGATTACTTAAATGCCCTTTAAGGAGCATGACATTCTATAAATGGAGACAAAAATGAGGATAAATTGAGAGGATCCAGATGGCGTTCCCCAAGGACTGCCAAGGAAGGCACCACTTGGGGAATAGAAAATACCCATCAGGGTAGGAAAGAGAATTTGTTTAGTCATCTAGGCTGTCATTTGTTTAGTCATCGTGGAGTTATCACGGCAGGTCTATTTCCAGCTGCACTTTGTACAGAGTTTTTTCTGGCAGTGACACCTTGGCAACGTTTACCCGCTTAGGAGATGTGGTACAGGGATTCTCAACATGACAGTTCTGTTGGGGTTTGCACAGATATAAATAGTTCTGTGCTCTTTGTGGCATTTCCGAATGTGCCAATGAACAGACTGTGAAATTCATAGGTAATTTCAACATTAAACACAGTCCTCTGCAGACTTTGGGCACCAGATGGAAGAATCAGCAACTGTAGAAGGACAGTAAAGATTTGTGTTTTGGACTTCTATATCTAGAGAGGCAATTCAAGCACCCGGAACTTCACCTAACTGGGCATCATTCTCTCCAAACAGGAAAGAAGCTCGATTAAGGTGTGATTGGTCCAGTTCAGCAATGCAATAACTTGCCTGATGTCTGTTATGAAACACAAGGGGCAGATTAGAGGAAACATATGGTCTCGAATCACATATGTAAGGCAAGAAACATATGCTAAAGTCTGTTACCAGGAGCTTCTCCAAGAGTAAACAACAGTTAATGAAGCTGGAGGTTTGAAGTTCCTCCATCTATGACTCTTGCCAGAATTTTTTGTAACAACATTTTAAAGTGAAAGGCGGTGGAGTCATAAAATTTGTAAATATTTTAAAAAGCACAAATTACAGTATAAGTACTCATGACGGAAAGAAGTTTTACAATGAAAAACATTTTTAAACTAAAATCTTACCTTATAGATTTCTTCTGGAATTTCTTAAGTTCGCTACCATTAATTTATTTTATGCTCTTCCTGTGTCCCAGCACTAATTGAAGTGTAAAAATATGAAAACATTTACATAGTTTCAACAGCCTAATGTATTTTTTTACTTTGTTTTGTTTTATTTTGCTTTGTTTTGTTTTAGTGATAGCTGGGAGGGATGTTATTTAGGATTAGCAGATTGAGACATTTCCTCATCTACTCTTGAACAAAGATAATAAAAGTAAACAATGTTGCAATGATTATTTTATTATATGAGAATTTGCTTGCTGCAGTAGGACTATCTAAATTCAAGCTGAAGCTCTGGCCTTACAAAGGACACATTTCCCAACCTCACATTTTTCGGAATTTTCATGGAAAAATTTTAAAATATTAATTTTAATTTTGAGCTACAAAAAAATGAAAACAAACAAACAAAAAAGAAAGATGATGTGAACTCAGACTTCAATAATCTGACCGGCTCTGCCCACATGTGGCATCATCAACCACTTTTTGCTACCTCTCTGGACACTTCTGCTGTCAAACCCCTTTACTGCATCAGTACAGGGAGCAGATACTGCTTGCAGGCTCTGTTGCTCCAAAGTTTCTCTGCTACTCTGTTCCTCACCTAAGTGCATGACCCATATCTGTTTTGCAAAGATTCGGACAATAATTCAAATCGAAGGAGCCTCTGGAAAACTCAGTCCAGCTGCCTGATAAAAGCAGGGCCAACTTCTCTGACAGAATTGATTGTTCAGGGCTTTGCCGTGAGGAGTTTCGAGAGTCTACAAGGATTTTGCAGAGTTCAGCCTCTCTCATTGTTAAGGATTCTTTTCCTTATGTTTACTGGGATCTTCTGCAGTTGCAACTTGCAGCAGATGTACCTTGTCCTTCAACTGCATCCTCCTGGGAGGAGCTGTCTGCCTTGTAAGTGCCCATCCACTCTCCTCCTCTGGAAATGTTCTAGGTGAACCTGCTCTAGCAGAGGGGTTGGACCAGACGATCTGCAGAGGTCGCTTTCAGCCTGAACCATTCTGTGATTCTGTGGTTTGTATTCCAAAATCCTGGTTTAGCTATTCTTACTCCTCTTCTGCTCTCCTCATGCCACACCTCCTGTTTTCTGTCCCACACTTTCTTCTCTTTGTTGGGTTTCCTACCTGAAAATGAAATCCTCTTCTTCCCTGGTCTTGTCTCCAGTACCCTGGACTCCCTTCTCCCCTCCATTTTCTGGGAAAGTCTGGAACAGTAGAGAGGAATCTCCTCTCTAGCCACTTCCCAGAATGTTTCTTCACAAAGCATACTGCTTATGAACTGGAAAATCATAGAAGTACAGAATGTTTTGGACTGCAAGAGATCTTAAAGATCATCTAGTTCCAATCCCCCTGACACAGGCAGTGATGCCACCCACTAGGTCAGATTGCTCTAAGTCCCATTCAACCTGGCCTTCATGGATGTTCCATCTGCAGCTTCTTGGCAGCCTGTGCCAGTGCCTCACCCGCTCCCAGTGAAGAATTTCTTCCTCATGTCTAATCCCAATCTCCCCTCTTTTACTTTAAAACTGTTCCTCCATGTCCCGTTTGAAAAGCCCATTTAAAAAGCTGCTCTCTTTTTCTATAAAGCCCCTTTAAGTGCTGAAAGGCTGCAATAAAGTCTCCCACGTGTCTCCCAAACATGTGCCTTTGATGCAATGACTGCTAGACATGGACAGGATGAGGAAATCTGTGGAACTAGCTTGGCTCTGCAATGCAGCAGGACTGCCATGAACAATAGCTTGGGAGAAAAGTGACTCTCCCAGTGTTGCAGGACTGTTCCCTCATATTTGCCAAAATTTTCATTAGTATCATGTTGCATCAGCCTCCAAATATCTTTCCTTGTGAAAGAGTGTTGCACAGTCTGACAGACCCTCCTCAGAAAATTCCTCTGTCTGTTTTTCCTCCCATTTCAGCTTCATCCTGTTTCCCTGTTTGCTTTACACTTCTGCTTGCCACCCTGCATGAACTGATGTCCTCCTCTGTTTTCGTGCATCACATGCTTGTAAGCAGCCAGCATGCTGTCTAACCTGTGTCTCCTCCTGCTCTGCGCAGCTCAGCTCTGACTACCTCTTTGGAAAGCTTTTCCTATCCCTCTGTCTTTGATGCTCTTCAGTTTCCCGCTACACTTCCCTGTTACCCATCATGAAGACATGAATTGTACTAAAACTCTATTCTCTACTCCATTTCCCTTTCATCTTTCACTTCTTCTGTCATCTTTCATTTCTGTTCCATTATTATGTCTCCCAGGCTCTCTTCTTACCTTTCCTCTACAAGAGATGGGGTGAAGCTTCACTGATCTTCTCTAAACTCCCGGGGAGAGGTGGGTAAGTACCTACCACTGCCTGTTCCCCTGGAGCATTTTCACTTCTTCACTTCTCAGAGGGAGTTACACCAACACTTTGTTTTCTCCTTTTCCCATCACTCACTCTGAACACTTCGACGGCTCTAAACTCCTCTCATTCCTCATTCCTCTTTTTTTCTTGGCAAAATCTATTTGGACCCTCACCAATCCAGGACCCATGGGACCAAAATCTGTTCTGGCTGCATAGCTGCCAACTTTGACAGGAAGCTGCAGACACTACACTTAATTTTTGTTCTTTTCTTATGGCTTTATCCTCTTCTCACTCAAATTTACACACAGCAATAGCTGAGGATGGGAGTGAGAGTGGGGGGATAGTTAACTTGGGTTAATATGGTCCTTCTGAGGACAGGCTACAGGGCAGAGGAAGTGTTGACAGTAGCTTTGCTGTTTTTCAGCTCTTCAGATGCCCCAAACAACTCTGGAAGAGCAGAAACTATCATTAGAAAGCTCTAAGTGAAATAATAATATATACATCTGGACAACCTCATTTTTTTTCCTGGGGCTTGTATAAGACATACCACAGAGCCTTGGTTTTGAGAGGAAATGGACCCAGTTTTCTGGAAAATGTGATTTGTTTCAGGGTTGGCAAGACGCGGGCTGCAAACTTAGGCATCTGAAATGAATCAGTGACCACTTTTGAAAATCTTGATCAGAATGTTTCACATGGACGGGCATGAAATAGGAATCCACAGGCAGCAGCACCACAGGCTGTTTGTTATTACAGATAATTGTTCAGCACAGGCTGTTCTAATTTAGGTTAAACAAAGCTAATCCTGAAATTATCTATTTCTTAAACTAGGCTGTGTGTGTCTGTGCCTTTGTACACGTGTGCACGAAGAGAATAGATAATTGTTTATGGAAAATGATATGGCCAGAGGATACCTTGCCTGGCTTTCTTTCTCCTGGAGATACAAGGAATCCAAGTCATTGTGTCGGTTTTTTTCTCCCCAGGAAAGTAAGAGAGTAATGAATGACATGAGGATTAGATGGAACAGGAAAGCAAATGTTTTGGGCTCCCAAAATATTAGGAGGCCCTTACTGTGTTGTATACTAACCTGCTGTGGCTAGTTTAGGGCTGAGCAGAGTCCCTGCAGGGAAGACTGTAGCCGGAGGCCCTGGTGCTCTGTTAGGGTACTGTCTTGGCTTTGCAGAAAAAAAAGCCAGTACTTCTGGAAACTGAGACTTGATTTTCCATGGATGGCTAACATGAGTCATGACTTGCTAAACTTTTAGGACCTCTCTCTGTTTCTAGTCTTTCTAGTGTTTCTTATGTTTCCAGTACTTATATATATACCTCATACCATACATGTTCAGATTAGATGTTATGAAGAAATTCTTTACTCAGAGGATGGTGAAACACTGGAACAGGTTGCCCCATCCCTGAGTGTTCAAGACCAGGTTGGATGGGGCACTGAGCAATCTGGTCTAGTAGAATGTGTCCCTGTCCATGGCAGGAGGGCTGGAACTAGATGGTCTTTAAGGTCTCTTACCATTCTGTGATTCTGTATTTCTGCTGTCCTATACCATGCAAACACCTGCAGACAGGAAGGTACTTGTTGCATGAAGCAGTTAAAAAAACCCCAAAACATAGCATTGGCTGCACGAGTCCCAAATGCTTTATTGCACATCCCAGAACCCAAGGACAATATTCCTTGGCTTAGCAATGTGAGCTTTCTTTGCATCGACACAGTCTGTTGCAAGGACTTTATGAAAAAGCAGTGAATGAGGCCGTAAATTCTCGCTTGCAAAATTCCAGTCAAAACAGCCTGTATCATGCCTACTGTCCTGGTGTCAGCTGGGACAGGGTTAATTTTCTTCTTCACTCAGCCATGCCACCAACCTATTAGGAAAATGGGGCTGACTGGTGGGAAGATGTGTAATGTGTGAGTAACGCCCATGTTTGATGCAGGATCAGGTAACTTTGGCGTTTGGGCTTCTTGCAGACACAGTAACAGACAGGGGAGGTGAGAGCTGGGGCTGTCAGCTACACACCCCTATTTTGATGAATAATGTAATGCAGGACTCACATTTCTCCCTCTTTTTCCTCTCTGTTATTTTATTCATGGCTTTTTTTCCCCCTCTTGCTTCTCACCCCATCCAGAACAATAGCATTGGCTATTTACAGGAGCAGGGTCATGTCACTTCTTGGTTGATTATGCTGCTAACAGAAAAATCCAAACGAGCCACGCTGCATTTTACTCCTGAGGCTTATTCTTGAGAAAACTGTTTCTGCTCCCAGGGAAGTCAATGGAAATCTAATTAGTCCCAGATGTTTAGTAATAACAAGCACTTCCTTTTGGGAGAGTCAAACAAAAGCAGTGTGAAAACTATTAATTAAACAGGTTTGACTCTGTCATCAGGTTATTAACTAATTCCAGCCATGCTAGTCAAGTTAATACTGGCTTTGAGAAGGAGATTGCCATGCTTGACACAAAAGCCATAAACTCAGTGTGTGTGGCAAATTAACCTGTTTCTGGGCACACAGCTCAGCTTACCTTCACACCAAGGGAAAAGCTCAGCAACTTCAACATCGGGCTTCCAACTAGTTCCTGGGACTGCTGCTTGTGCAATCTGCTAGACTAGAGACTAGAGACTAAAGACTAGGCTTTATTTCCCTACTTGAATGAAGGCTTGAGCCGATGATGGACTCAAGCATGGGCTTTTGTAGATGTTAGATCAGGCCCCATTGCTGCTGATGGTTTGTGCAAATTTGTAGAATCACTTAATCATGGAATGGTTTGGGTTGGAAAGGACTTGCCAGACCATCTAGTTCCAACCCCATTTCCATGGGCAGGGACACCTTCCACTAGACCAGGTTGCTCAAAGCACCATCCAACCTGGCCTTGGACACTTCCAGGGATGGGTCATCCACAAGTTCTCTGAAGAACCTATTCCAAATTTATGCCTACCTCTTCAGTAGATCTCCCTGGTCTCCATTGGTGGCACTCTAAGAAAAGGAGCAGCTGTCCCTTCTTCAGGACCAAAAGGTAAAGGTCTAAGGTGGAGTCCGAACAGCACAGAAAAATAGGAAGGCTTTTCTTTTCATCTGTGGAGCATTTCAAACTGGTGCTTTAATGTATTCACAACCCTGTGCTTTTTACAAAATTCAAAGACATTTTTATTATACAAAATTCCACTGTGAAATCCACCAGCCAGTTTCTTACATAGCTGCTTTAAAAATAGAATTGTACACCTTTTTGTAGTGTGTTAATTTTTACATTCACTAGCTTGAACAAACAGAAATGAAGCAGCAATTTGACTCTGAGTTATTTACCTGGACAGGTTTTGGTTTGACCTCTGTTTCTCTTACATGCCTTAATGCACAGTTTCTGGCATTAACAGAAGACCTGATAAAGTTCCTTTTGAAGCCATTGCACCCCATTAGCAGGTCAAGCTCCCACTCTTTGTGAGCTTTTCTTCACTTCAAAAGGGTGAATTTTCTGTCAGGGTACAGAACAAAATATATGTCAATGTCAACTTTTAGCAACATAGCATGTTAGCCATGTTAAACCCATCACAGAATGAGGATCTCTGTAACTTTTCTTACAGCCTGTTCTCTAGACTATAATATCTTTTTAGGGTGACACAGTGAACACCTGATCTGAATAATGGCACAGGACGCGGTTCCCTGTGTATCATTTCACAACAGTATCTTTTTGCAGTCTGACCTTCCATGACCTTAAAAAACAGATATATTATTCTTTTGCATTGAAATGCAACTGTATGCCGTGAATTTCCCACAGTTTTCCTTAGAAGCGTGAGCATTTCAGTCCAATGCTAGCTGGTTGAAATGCATTCTCCAAGATTTTTCTTTTGAAAAGTATTCACCCCAGAGATTAATTTCTTCACATTATACCCAGTTAAATATGTATTGCACGTGAGAGGGAAATTTCTCCTCTTTTCGTTAAACTGTGGACCTGTGACCTTCTGAGCAGATCTGGGTAACGTAGCAGCAGTTGTTTCATGCTTGAGATTTCTTTTACATCCCTCGTGGGCACTAAGTGCCAGGACTAATTGACCTCATCTACCTCTCATATCTTGCCCCAGTGACTGGAGCAACATCCTAACACATAAAAGGAGGTATCCAAAGAGGTTCCTGCCACATGGTCTTTGGTTTCCATGGTCAGCTGTGGATTTTCTAAATGGTAGCCAGGATCACAGTGGACATTAATTATAATTTTATTTTGATTTTTGTTTGGGCGTTGTTGGTTATTTTTTTAGCTAAATTCTCATTGTTTTGGAACTCAAGGGGAACTTGAACAAACTACACTGAGTGAAGATTGTGTTTTGACCCACTCTGGTATATCTTCGTATGATTTCAGTTTAAGAAGAGTTAGGAGCTAACCAGCTAGGGAAAAGCAAAGCTCAGACCAAATCAAAACATCTTGTGGAGGCACATAACTTTGAGAAGGGATTTCCTAATTGCTTGATGTCATCATCTGAACTTAGCAAAAAGTCTCAGGTCTCAAGACCTTAGAGACCTTTTTCTTCTGAGCTGGTTTGAATTACACATCCCTCAAAACAGCAGCAGCACTTTACAGTGGCCTCTTCTAACACTGTGTAATCTTTTAAGCAGATCTGCATGTGAATGAAGCAAGTACAAAACAGAGCAAATTCTCCTTCCAGGGCCTGCAACCCAGACCACTACAGTTGTGCGGTTCAGGGGCACTTGAAAACCATCTTAAAATCCACAGTTAAAACTCAAAGATGAGAATTTTATCCTTCATTTCTACACAGTGCCAGGGTAGCACCTGATTTCTTCAGTTTTCAAGGCATTTTGTGTTCCTATGCTTTAAACTGATGGCTGAAGTTTTGCCTGCGGAAGCAAAAAAATGAACCCACACCAATGATGATCACAGATAAAACCAACACAAATGTCAATATAATGAGGATGTTGATTTTCTTCAGATCTTCTTTTTCACAGTCTTCTGGTCTAATGTTCCCAATGTGCATTTCTTCCCGATACCCAAAGTTCTGAATGTACTGGCACGTTAAGTGCTCCACGTTGGGGATCTGGACGTTTTTGTTCTGGATCATTGATGAAAGCCAGATGTTTCCACAGCAGTTGAGTGGGTTCCCGGAGAGATACAAATTCTTAAGTGAATTTTCTAATGCTAAAATATTGCTGTCCTGTAATGTGCTGAACCTATTGTTCCGTAGGTCCAGAACTTCCAGTGGAGAGTCACTACCCCACTTAGGCAGCCAGTTCAGCTGGTTTTCAGAGAGGTTTAAATGCTTAAGGTGACTAAAACAAGGCAAGTCAATATTTAAATCTATCAGGCTATTACCATGTAAATGCAAGTATTCCAGAGACTTTTCCAGTCCTGATAGTGCTTTAAGTTCTATTTTCAGTCCAGGGTTCATGGAGAGATCCAAGACAACCAGGGGAGTCTTGTAGAAGGTGTGCGCTGGTAGGACATTCAGCATGTTGTCAGCTAGGTACAAGTACTGAAGAGTGGGAGAATTGACAAAGGACACACAACCACTTTCCTCTCCAGCAAGTCTTTGCTTAGCTAATCCTGAGTAGGTGTGGCAAAGGCTGATATTATTGCTCTGTAGATTAAGCAGTCTGAGGCTAGGAAGACTGGAAAAGATGTCGAATTGCAGGGTCTGAAGGTTGTTGTTTTGAATATGAAACTCCTTCAAATTTGGCAAAGCACCAGCATCGAGGAGAAGGTTCTGCAAAGCGTTGTAGCTCAAGTCAAGGACAGTTAGGGAGATCAATGCACTGTCATAACTTACTGCAAATGCCTGAAGACAGTTTTTGCTGAGATTGAGGGTGTGAAGGGACAACATTGACTCAAAGAACCCCTCTGGAATGGATTTGATTTCATTATAACTTAAGTCTAAATATACAAGCTGGGATAAATAAAGAGAACTTCTATTTCTACTTCGCTTCTGATCAAGAAGATGAAAAGAAGCATCTAGCCATTCGCTACCCCTGTAGTCCATTTTATTATAAGGGGATTCAGCAGTGAGCTGGATTAAATTATTTGATAAATTCAGAGTTACCAGCTTATTTACCTGAGGGAAGACTGGGAAGTGAAGCAATTTGTTTTCACTAAGATCCAGACATCTTAAGCTGTACTCATCGTCTGACTTTGTGATACGGAAGGTCTCAATGCTATTCCTGCTAAGGTCAAGTATCTC
>VZTA01028154.1:67304-85960 GCA_013398855.1 Mohoua ochrocephala | reverse complement strand
GCGAGCGGGGAAGAGCCTGAGAGGAGCGGGGCGTGGAGCGAGGGGAGTGTGGTAAAACCTCGTTTACACCGAAATCTGATGAATTCGTAAAGCAGCAGCGACTGAGCGCGCTTAACCGCAAATCTATGCACAAGAAATACACCTTGGTCAGATAAATACGCGTATTTCACATGGGCTGAGAGGTCCCGAGATCCCCAGGCGCCGGGATCTGTGAGGCAGCAAGTCCTGCGGTACAGAGAGCCGTGGAATGGTTTTGGTTGGCAGGGAGGGACCTTAAAGCCCATCCAGTGCCACCCCCTGCCATGGGCAGGGACACCTCCCACTGTCCCAGGCTGCTCCCAGCCCTGTCCAGCCTGGCCCTGGACACTGCCAGGGATCCAGGGGCAGCCACAGCTCCTCTGGGCACCCTGTGCCAGGGCCTGCCCACCCTCACAGGGAGGAATTTATTCCCAATATCCCATCCACCCCTGCCCTCTGGCAGTGTGAGGCCATTGCCCCTTGTCCTGGCACTCCAGGCCCGTGTAAATGGCCTCTCTCCATCTGTCCTGCAGCTCCTTCAGGCACTGGAAGGCCATAGTTAAGTCGATCCAAAGCTTTTTTCCTCCAGGCCAAACAATCCCAATTCTCCCAGCTTTTCCTCAGAGCAGAGCTGCTCCATCCCTCTAAACAACTTGGTGGCCTCATCTCCAACAGCTCCATGTCCTTCCTGTGCTGTGGTTATGCTGGAGATTAAAAATCCAAAACCAAACCAAACCAAAAAAACCCCAAAAAAACCCAGCACCACCACCACCAACAACAAAGACCCACCAAAACCCCCAAGTACCCAACCAAACCAAACCCCCAAAACAACAGAAAAAAAAGACCAGCCAATACACCCACAAAAGCTGAGTTTTGCCCTGCAGGTGCTCTAAGGGGCCCGTTGTATTTTGCAGAGTGTCAGCAGCAGCTGCCGCTGGCCCGGAGCGTGGCGTCCTGGATCGTGGGGGGCCACGAGGCCCCGGAGGGCGCGTGGCCGTGGGTGGTGAGCCTGCAGGTGCTGCGCGGCGGCGTCCGGTTCGTGCACCTGTGCGGCGGCGTCCTGCTGAGCCGGAGAGCCGTGCTGACCGCCGGGCACTGCGTGGACGGCAGGACGTAGGTACCGGGGCTGACCCCTGGGCACCGCGGTTGAACGCCGGCCCGGGAGGGGGAAGGAGGCCAAGGGCACCTGAGTCGTGTCCGGCAGTGTGGCCAAAGGAGCAGAGCGGGGATTGTCCCCCTGTGCTGGGCACTGTGAGGGCCCCTCAGGTGCTGTGTCTGGTTCTGGGCCCTCGTGGCAAGGGAGACACTGAGGGGCTGGAGCGGATCCAGAGCCTGGAGCAGAGCTGGGGAAGGGGCTGGAGCACGAGTCTCTGATCAAAAAGACCTCCAAGACCATCAAGTCCAACCTGTGACTGATGCCCACCTTGTCACCAGAGCAGAGCACTGAGTGCCACCTCTGGTCGTTCCTTGGACACCTCAGGGGATGGGGACTCCACCAACTCCCTGGGGCAGCCGACATCAGGAATAATCAGTCAAGAATCATAAGTCAACATCAAGAAATCTTGGCCGTGCCCTTCTGGCCTGGGCCAGAATTACCTGGGTTGTTTCTAATAAAGGGCTGTTTGGTTTTGATTTATAGAATCACAGGATGAGATATTGGAGGAGATCTTCTCGTCCAACCCCTAACTCTGGGCTTTTCCAACTCTGGGCTATTCACTATCCCAGCCTAGTGCTGGGATCACGGCTGGGGAAGGAGCTGCTCCCCGTGGAACAGCAGCTGGAGCAGGAGGACCCTCTCCTATGCCAGGTTTTCTGCTCCCTTCCCCAGCCCACTCCCCAAAGTAGTTTGGGTTGCTTTGTTCCACAGAGCTCTGATTTTTTCTGGTTAATAGAGTTTTGTGAACCACTAAAACTCACCACAAAATGCTGTGATATTTAGATTACAAACACTCCAATTCATTAGTGGTAACACTATTTCCTTTTTTCTTGTTTATCAGAACCAACAATTTGGCACTTTTTTTGGACAATGTGGTAATAACTCCTCAGAACAGACTTTTAACTGCACTTACAGCACCTCTGGAGCATTTCAGCTCCCAGCACTGGTCTCTCTTCCAGCCTTTACCACAGTTGCACAATCTGCATCAGGTGACATCGGCTGTGTTAACACAACCATGACCTGGGGGAAAGTGAAATCTGCGAACTTTGGAATTTTATCCTTTATCAGGACTTTGTTACCTCGGCTCCTTGTTTGCATTTAACAAACATTTATTTGCAATATAATGCCTCTTTAAATTATCAATTTGAGTTTTACCTTAATTTTGGAGGTTAATTTTAATTTTATAGCTCATCCCAGGCCGAATTCAAATCTCACTTAATAAAGATTTTTTTCAACATACTTGACTAGAAATTAGGTCTGAATGACTCTACTCCTATTTCTAAATTTAATATTAACTTGATAGTCATTATTTTTACTTCTAGATAATGGATTTCCCAGGTCTAGGTACAAGCAGAGTCTTTATGAGCATTGTGGGGGATAAGCCTCCTTCCTTTGTCCAAAATAAAACCATGTTTTTAGCTTTTTCAGACTTACATCTCCTGCTGAGATGGGGTGGGAGGCAAAATCTGGGTGTCATCTTAAATCCTTAATCTGAATTCTCCTTAACAGCTTTAATAACCATCAGTAGGCAAAGGGAGTGTTCACATGGACAGAATGGTAATGAGGCAAGTTTGTTCCAGGAAATATTTACTGTGGAATTTTCAATGTATATTCCTAAAGGTGCATAAGCAGAAGAAGACAGGGTTAGAGGGGATCTTGGGAAGGAATTCCTCGCTGTGAGGGTGGGGAGGCCCTGGCACAGGGTGCCCAGAGGAGCTGGGGCTGCCCCTGGATCCCTGGAAGTGCCCAAGGCCAGGCTGGACGGGGCTGGGAGCAGCCTGGGACAGTGGGAGGTGTCCCTGCCCATGGCAGAGGGAGGAATGAGATGGGATTTAAGGTGCCTCCAATCCACCCCATTCCTGGATTCCGTGATTCTGTGAAAACAAACGGTTAAAACAACGTAAAACCCAGGTGGATTCTCTCGTAGGGATCCGTGTTCCTGGCGAGCCGTTCTGGGCGTGCACAACCTTCAAAAACACAGTCCGCACACAGCAAGGAGGAGGATCAGGAGGATCATCGTGCACTCGGAGTTCCAGAGGGAAACCTTTGAGAACGACGTGGCGGTGTTCGAGCTGAAGTCGGCCGTGCGCTACAGCCTCTACATTCAGCCCGTGTGCCTGCCCCCAGCACCCCTGCTCCCGCCCTTGGAGAACAGCTCCGACTGCTACATCAGCGGCTGGGGACGCACGGCCGAGAAGGGTAACGGGCTCTGGCCACTGCTGGGCATGTTCTCACCCTCACACACCAGCATGTACCACCCCCTGCAGCTCCCTGGAGTTATGAACTCACTTGGTGCTTGGAGCTTAGAGGCCTCACCCGACCTTTCAAGGGGCAGGGGCACCAAACTGAAAGAGGACGGGTTCAGGTTAGATAGTGGGGAGAAATTTGAGGCCCTGGCACAGGGTGCCCAGAGGAGCTGTGGCTGCCCCTGGATCCCTGGCAGTGCCCAAGGCCAGGCTGGACGGGGCTTGGAGCAGCCTGGGACAGTGGGAGGTGTCCCTGCCCATGGCAGGGAGTTGGAGTGGGATGATCTTTAAGGTCTCTCCCAACCCAAACCATTCTGTGATTCTAACTGGATTTGCTCAGGTTACGGTCTCCTCACACGACGTCATTTAACTCTGCAGTGAGGAGCTGCTTTCAGGGGTTTTCCATCACAAGCAGGTTAGACCCACACAGCTGTAGCCACAGGAATACATTTCCCAGCCTTTCTTCCAAGTATAACATGAAAAAAAAGGAAAATAAACTCAGCTGATTTCAGATTTGTGGTGCAGGTCAACGTGGGCTGCTGGAAACAGCTATTTTGTTGAAAAGCAACAATTCTGATGCCACATGTTGTGAACTGGGAGGTTCCCATGGGATTTATGAATGACTACACCCCCTCCAATTCTGTCTTTACTCCCACTGGGCACAAATTCAATGCCAGTTGGTGTCGTGCGTCGTGTGTGGGAGTTTCGGGGTCAGCTGGGATTGTACGAGCCTGTTTGATAAGTCACCTCTGACACTTTGAGCAAGGCAGGTGTATTCTCATTGATGCTTCTTCTGAGGAAGAATTGCAAAACCCACATCAAACCCAGGTCTGCAAACCCTTAACCCACTCTGCTTTCAATCCATGGGGAACAGGCAGGATCTGTGTCATATCCATGTCTAAACATGTCCAGGAACACACCTAGGCTGGCGAAACGAAAAAAAAAAACCCTACAGTAAAATTGCTACACACCCCAGCACATTTCACCTTTCTAAATTCTGTCTCCATTCAAGGTAAAATCTCATCCGTGCTAAAAGAAGCCCAAGTGGAAATCCTCCCTCCCAGCCTGTGCAACAGCTCCGAAGGGTACGCGGGGCTCATGGACAGCAAAGCGCTCTGCGCCGGCGTCTGGGCCGGAGGCACCGACACCTGCCAGGTGAGAAGGGAGGCACTGCCCCGCCTGCCTCGGTGCAACTCCCAAGCCACAGGCTCAGCAACATCGTGATTTGTAGCACAATTAATTAAAACAGCAGAAATACTAACTGGAAAACATGTCAAATGCAAAGGAAGCATCGTGAAAGGGTGGGACGGTGATTGCAAAGCAAAAATATGCACAAAGAATTTGGTGATACGGGAAAGATGACAGGAGTAAGTGAACAAAGAGGATAAAGAATGCAACGTATTTATGCCACAAAGGTGTCAGTAAATGATATATGATACAAAGCATTGGACAGACACGTGCCATTGTACCATGGAGTGTGTGTGAAGCACACGTACGTCTCACCTGTTCTTACGCTGGAGAGATTGGACACAGATTTTGGACAGGGATGCGGTTCAGGGATAGGGCTCTAGGAATTAAAACAGGGATGTGGCACGATTTTCATTTAAATGCTGAGCAACCACCACCTCTTTCTCGGAAAAGCCCAGTCCCAGGTCCAAAGCACTGGCAGAAGCTGCAGCACCAGCTGGGACACGGAGGCATTTCTAATTAAACTCCATAATGTATCCTAAGTGCTTTGTCTGATACACTTCCTGCTTCTCTCAGCAGTTTTCCCTAAGCAGGTGACACGGCCAAGACACGGGATGTGTGTTCCTTACTGTGTCTCTTGGAGCTTCCACACCGTGTGGACAACACTTTCCCCACTTAAGGGAGGAGTGAAGGTTTAGGTTTAGGTGTAAAAAGGTGCAAACAACAGAACCCGAGTTAAAAGATACTGAGGCAGTGCAGGCCTGGGGCTCTGGTCAGTGCAGTGTCGACCAGAATCAGGAGGAATTTCTCCATGGAAGGGGTGCCCAGGGAGGTGGTGGAATCCCCATCCCTGGAGGTGTCCCAGGAACAACTGGACCTGGCACTCGGCGCTCTTGTCAGGGTGACGAGGCGGGGATCAGGCAGAGGTTGGAGGTCTTGGAGGGCCTTTCAGGAATCAGGGATGCTGAGTCCGTGTCTTTCAGCCACACCAGATTTACCGTGAGTTGTCCACGTGCTGCCGCCCACGTGTTACTGTCATTGTGACTGAGCTGCTCAAAATAAATCTAAAAAATAGACTGATCACTGCCTGCATTGTTCCCTGGAAGGAGTTACATGCTCCTGGTTTTTGTGGTGTTCGTTTGTAGGGCGACAGCGGGAGCCCCTTGGTGTGTTACCACCCCGACACCGACAAGTACTACCTCATCGGCATCGCCAGCTTCGGGGTCGGCTGCGCCCGCCCCAAATACCCCGGGATCTACGTGCGCCTGTCTCAGTACAGAAAATGGATCAAGGCAAAACTCCGCTTGACCAACGAGAGCGGGAACCCCGCGAGCGCCGCACTCACCATCCTGCTGACCGTGGCGCACACGGTGCTCGCGCAGACTCTGTAGAGGGACAAACCATCATCGTCATCCTCGCCGAGGTCTGTTCTGCCTGGGAAAGCTTGGAAAAACGAGCTCCCTCCTGACTCACAATAAAACCAAGAGCCAAAGGATGTGCACTTACTTTTTAGGAGTCGTGTTTGCAATTGTTATTTTTTGTTTCCTGCCTCTGATATCCGCAGCGATGATAGAGGAAACAGTAACGGCCTCGGCACTAATAAGGAAAATCGAATATAGAAATGTTATCGACTGGAAACACTTCCTTCCCACCCCATTTCTGTGCTTTTCCAGCCATCAGAAGGTTAAATACACTCAGTGATGCCACCGGGGTTTGGGGATGGCAGATGCTCCCTCTGCCGGGTAAAAGCCAGCAGAGCACACAAAGGTTTTAATTAACCATTTAATTAACCAAACCTTAACCGTGGCTCAGCTTATTGAAAACCAAGAAGGTAAAAAAACCCTGCAGGAAGGTAAAAGCTGTTCTGCACTCCTGGTTTTTAGCACTGGCAGGTGTATCCAAGTGCCATTTCATCCATTAAAATTGACTATTATTTATTCCTGGCTGTCGTATGACCCGATCCCACACAGCTGTTCACACCTGGTCAGCACCACTGCAGCTCCACCTTCATTAAAAATAAATAGGGACCATCAGAATTATAATATTTTAGCGACTTTATTTACCAAGATCAAAATTTGCAACCATTAATTGTTTCAACAAATATTTACAATTCATGGAAAGCACGGACTGTTTGGAACCAACCAGCAGAACAGCATCAGCTGCTGCATCTCTTACCCTCAGGAATGAGATTTTACTCTTTAAAATCGAGATTTTAAAGTAAATCCAAACTAAGAACTTCATGATCAGTGCTTAAAGAGCGAACTTGTGTTACTGTTTAATATTCCCATGATGAAAAATCAGCTGTTCTTTCCAACACACTATTTTAAGAGTATAAAAATTGACTCCTGGTGTGTCTGGCAGGACAGGTGCTTCCCTTGCTGGATACAAGAAGAATTGGCCACCAGGTTTTGACAGTCTTAAAACACTTGATAGTTTTTGTTTATTATTATTCCATATTACAAAAGAAAAAAAAGAGAACACAGTGAGGATCAGCTACCACAGAGTTCCCAAAGTAGTTCAGAGCTGTAGGTCAAACCCTCTCCCACGTGCCAGGTAACACACAGCTGAGGAGAGAAAGGTCCAATTCTCTGAGGAGCGTGTTCCAGGCTGTTCAATTTTCCTGAAACTCCACCAAAGAAACAGCAAACACCGACACCTCTCCAGGAGCAGCTCCCTCAGTTTAGGACTTTCCCAACCTTATTTCTCATGTGTCACAAAGCTTTTTTTTCTGACATGATGGCAACCAGGAGCCACACTCCAGCCTGGCCTAAAGGAAACGCATTGGGACTCACGCCCACAACAATCAGAGACTTAGGAACTTCAGGGAAAAAAAATTTCCTTTTCTAGCCCACTAACCAGGAGATTGTGGAATGCAGATTCCTCATGGCAAAGAGCTCTGCTTGCTACGAGTCCATGAATTCCCAAAGGAGCAAAATCAAAAATACTGACTGACCATGGGATAAGCATCACACATCCAGGGAGGGAGCACAGCTTGGAATTCCATCCGGATCTGAGCTAGCACGACACACACGGAGCTCTAACACCTCGGAACAGCACAGTCCACAGAGCAATTCCCGCTGACAGAACTGGAAGCAGGATTCGATCCCAGCCATGGAAATGGTTTATTACTCATGCAAGAAGCACTGCAGGCACCTCCAGCACCTGCCCGAGGCCACGGCCTGACCGCCAGGGTCACGTCTTGCCCAGGACCGTGTCCTCATCAGTACCATGTCCTGCCCACCAGGCCCACGGCCAGACAGCTCCGGGCATCTCCAAGAACGGAGATTCCCCAGGCAAAGGAGTCCTGATCATGTCAAACTTTTGGTTTTCACCTGAAACAAATTAAAATTGTACAAACTGGACTCTCTCTGACACGATGAGATCTAATGTGCAGATATTGTCAACTGTGGGGAGTAAAAAGCCCTAATTTCTTTTTTTTTTTTGCTCTTTCTTTTTCCCCCAATACTCTTTAGGATCCATTTTTTCTGCAAGTTGCCTACAGACATACAAAATTAATTCAAGTATCTCCTACACCAAAGAGGATCTCATTTGACTTTGTACTATCCATAAAAATATATCCTTGAAAATCTGGTTCACAAAATATTTCATTTGGTTACTAAAATGAAAGATATAAACTGTCAAAATACGTATAGAAACTCAATTTCAGGTTTTGTAAAGATCACAATTTAGCTACAAAATATACCAACCATCTCCCCGTTTGCAATATAGTATTTGCTTACAAAGACACCGTTACTTTGCAAAATAGCTCCTACCTTACAAAATTAGGCTGGAAATTGTAATTTTTGCACTACTTCCAGCAATAAACCAGAGATTAGAACCTCGTAACCCTTTGGTATAGATCTTCCATTTTTTCACTACATCGTTTTTCTTCTATTTGGTTTCGCGTTCCAAAGCCCAGGAGAATCCCCGGCCAGGACAAGCACTGAGTGTTTAATTGTAGATAACGATCAGCACACGGTTTAATTTCCAATGATTGATGTTTCTCATGCCCAGAACTAAGAACAAACTCTTGCAAAATTAAAAACTTTCGGAAGTTTAATCTCAGAAATTCTTCAGAACTTTTTGTCACCAGTCCTTGTCCCTCACGCTGTGCTTTAAAATCACTGATGTGTTGAATTCTCTAAGAAAATCAACACAATTCTCTGTGCCTCAGACATTTCCAGGACCAGGCCTCTCGCTGCCTTCTGCAGATCCTTCCCCAATCTGATAAAACACGGCAAACATGGAAAAAAAAAATCATCCCAACTTTTTAAATTGTCATCTGAGAACGAGTAAAAACATAATTTATACCTCGAGCAAAGTATCAGCTTTTTTATCATCTGCAACCTGTAAATACCAACTTACAGGTTAAAATAAAAATATTTACAGACAAATAACTGAAGGAAAAAGGCTTGAAAAAGAGTAAGAAATCAAAACATACACTGGTTATAAACGTTACTAATAATGTCAGCTATGGCAAGGATTCTGTTTCATCCATGTTTTCTTTGTAACCAAATTTTGCCTCCCTCCTCAGAGGTATTCATAGGAATTTTCAAAGAAACTCTCATCACCTGCCTCGCCACACGTGACTGTCCTTCCGCTGTAGCTGCAATCTTGAATTTATCAGTTTCCAGTTGTGCCAGCAGGAATTTTGGTGAGGTTTTCTCGTTTCCTGTTTGTACTTTGTCACCAACATGTTGTAAAGAAAATCTAGAGAGTCTTTGAGCTGTGAAATCTAGGTAGAAAAGTTTCATTTTTGACCTTTCATCTAGTTAAAAAAATTCAGTATAAAAAAAAAAAAATTTCTCCTCTGATATTTCACCAGTCCCCAAAGGCTTTTACCTTCTCTTCTTACACACTTTTATGACAGTAAAGATCTTTCAAAGTTTTTAGCTCTTCAATTAGAGTTTTGTTCTGGTTTTCCAGGACCGCCACTCGATTTTCCAAACATTTCACATACTCCTTCTTCTTCCTACGGCATTCCCGGGCAGCTTCTCTGCAAGAGAAGCAGAGTTCTTTATTTTAGAGGTGACATCTATTTCCTGAACATCACAATACTGACCAATACCAATGCTGGAACTGCAGTGAGGAACAAAACCAAGCCAAAACTGCCCGAGGAGAGCGGGAAATGCAGCAGGATCTGGTAACACACATGGCAGCCAATCTGCACGGGAAACCCAGTTTTGGTTTCTCCACACTGAGACTCAAGGGAGCACGTCTGGGTCACAATTTCCCATGTTGGGGTCACAATCTCCCACAAAAGGAGGCTCGGGGGGACCTTGTGGCTCTGCACAAGTCCCTGACAGGAGGGGGCAGCCGGGGAGGGTCGGGCTCTGCTCCCAGGGAACAGGGACAGGAGGAGAGGGAACGGCCTCAGGCTGGGCCAAGGGAGGCTCAGGTGGGACATCAGGAGGAATTTTTCCATGGAAAGGTGGTCAGGCATTGGAAGGGGCCACCCAGGGAGGTTTGGAGTCCCCATGCCCGGAGGTGTCACTCAGTGCTGGACTGGACACGGCACTCAGTGCTCTGGTGGAGATCTGTCACAGGCTGGACTTTATGACCCTGGAAGTCTTTTCCACGATCTGAGCACATTAAACTCACCAGCCCGAGCAGCCCAGGTGCACTCACGTACCTGTTCTTCATCAGCCTGATCTCTCGTTTGAGCTGCGGGTCATCCGTCTTGCTGGTCTGCGACGTCAGAGTGACGGGGGACGTCATCACCACGGTCTGGGGCAGGGAGGAGGTGGTGGGCGTGGTGCGGATCTGGTACGTCTGCATGTCTCCAGAGGCAGCTGGGGGACACCAAACGGGGCAGCATTAGCGGGTGACACCGGCGGTGACGGGGGCGTAACCATGTCCCCAGGGGGTACTCACTCTGCACCACCACCTGGTTGCTGGGCACCAGGATCTGCTGCCCGTCCGAGGTCTGGGCGTACTGCAGGATGGTGGTCCCGGGCTGCGAGCCGCCGGCGTTGGCCATGGTCAGTGTCTGAAGGCCCTGCACCCCGTCCGCCCCCGGCCCCGCCAGCTGCAGCCCGTTGGCTGCGATGGCAACTGTGAGGGAAGGCACACGGACAAGAGGATTTGTACAGTTTAAAACACAGGGAAATCACAGCATCCTGCAACGGGTTGGGCTGGGAGGGACCACAAAGACCATCCAGTGCCACCCCCTGACATGGGCAGGGACACCTTGGGCACTTCCAGGGACGGGACAGCCCCAGCTGCTCTGGGCAAGTTGTGCCAGGGCCTCACCATCCCCACAGGATGGAGAGGAGCAGGTGTGAAGCACCACGAACACCAAGTGGTAACATCAAAGGAACAAATCCTAATTTTTTGTATCCTCCCTGATACCACAGGAGCCTTTTAGTGTGGCCCATTATATATATATGTGTGTCTTCACTGACATTTTGGGTAAAATCCAGCCAAGAACACTGCTGTGTGCTTCACACTGACACCCTTAAATGTCTTAATGTGCAAAAATTAAAACTACAAAGCACTGAGTTTATCTGAAGTCGGTAGATACCAGTTACCTCTCTGGACTAACTTTACTGACTAATAGATAATAACCAACTTTTGTCCTTCATCTCACTCCAATATTTAAGTATTTTGAGGCAAGTTGAATAAAAGCTGTGATGATATTTTGGGTAACGTACTGTACTGTCCGGTGCTTGTCTGGTAGATGGGCGTGGGAACGGACATGGAGGTGACAGTGGAGACCCCAGGACTTTCCTCATCTCCTTTTCTATCCCGTGTGTCTTCAGAGGAAAGATCTTTCAAAATTTTTCTGTGAAAAAAGGAGTTTGACATTTGACTGCACACTCCTCACTTCAGTAAAATGATACAACTGAGTAAAATTACAGCTGGTGAACATTTTGCCCTGTAAAAAATCCTGCTGAGGCCAATCTCCAGTTAGTGGAGTCAAAGTTTCCTCACAGCAGTGATGGCTCAGGATGTTCAGTGCCATGAACAGACTCACTGCGTGTTTCAAGGGAAAGGAAACAACCTGGAGGGCAGCAGGATACTGAAGACCATGGGAAGAGGTTGTTGGTTTGGTTTCAAATGAAAACACCAAGTGCATCACACCCGTACCGGTACGACGGCCGACGAGCCAAGATGCCTCGAGCCTTCTGTGAGGAGCCAATGCTGTCTGAGGAGTCCTGGGAATCCTCACTCTCAGACAAGGAAGATACCTGGTGAGGAAGGGAACAGCAACTCCAGTCACGTATAGGACAAACACAGAAAATCTTTTATGTAGAAGAGGAGCAGTGGGGTTTGTTGGTGAGAATGTAAAAGTCCAATGAGAATAATATTTAAGGCAGCAGCATATCAGGGAGTAAATATGCAGAGTACTATCTACAATTTTTCTTTATTCCACTGTGTGCTCATCCAGTTCAAAGTGTTATTTTGTCTCTGGTGCTCCTTATTAGCGAACAAAACATTTATTTGTTCTTATCCGTGTGCCAGTAACAGAGTCCAGAGGAATGCACAGAGCTCTGGGAAAAGCCTCTCACTGAACTGCAGAGACAGAGCAGCCTATGATCAGCAGGGAAAAAAACCTGCTCGTGCTGTACTTTTTTTTCCCCCCCAACAAGGCCACAATGTTCATAAATTACAGAAAAGGAATGAATCCAGTCAGTGGGGAAGGGGGAAGGAGAAGGAAAGAGACTAACAGAGACATGAGCACCAACGAGCAGCCAGTGCAGATGCCTGACTGCTTTGAGCAGTGACACGTTCTCCTCTCCTTGCTCTGATGTTACAGCAGTGACAGCTGACAATCCCTTCCAGGTTTGCTCCTCGTGGCTTATCAGTTTGGCGTGGTATGAGGAGTGTGGGACAAGGACCAGGGACAAATTCCTGGGGTTTAGGGCAGCTCCTCCCTCGCCCGGCTGCCAGGGCAGTGGTTTCCCAGTGGAACTCCAGGTCCCCAAGGGCTCTGCAGCAGGGACTGAGCGAAGCAGGAACAGACTCACTGGAACTCCCTGGGTACCTCTCTCTCAGAAGGGACTCCTCGTACAAAAATCACGTGGCAAGTGAGTAAGAGACACAAGCAGAGGCTCGGGTACCACCGAGAGGGAGTTACAGCACGAGAGCGCACCCAGCAGCTCACTCCCCTTCGTGCAGCTCCACCTTTCCCAAACACTCATTTTAATCCTCTACTGAATTATTCTGCTACTCCCCACTCCCCTCCTTTGGGTGTCAGACCCCACCTGACTGTCTACACTACAGAGCTGTGGACTGGATTTATTAATAAAGGGAGGCAACATCAAATGGTTTCATGTCGACTCCAAAGGTGACTTCCCACGAGGAATAATTTCAAGCCCAAATGAGGGATGTTGCATCCCACAGGACTGTCCTTGGATTGCTCACTGTCTCTTACAGCAGGGCACAAAGGCAGCTGAGTCAGAGAAGCCTCTGCGCGTCTTTTCACGTCTTCTCACCTACATAACTGCAGATTTGGGGTATTTAAAGCCATTCTGGAGTTACCTGCACGGTTTGCACCTGAGGGGAGTGGATCACAGAGGAGGACTGAGCTGTCTGAATGACTCCCTGGACCTGGACTTGCTCTCCAGGAAGCTGAACGACTGTGAGAGGAGCAGAACCTCTGAGAGACATCTACAACAGACCAAAAACCATCAGTAAAACCTTTGTGCCACAGGACTCAGGAAGTGCAACACGTGTAGGAAAACTGGTGGAGAACCGGTGCATTAGCAGCTTATTTTAATTCTAATTAAGTCACAAAAGTACCTTTAAAGATGCACATTTTTGAGACATTATTTGCATATGAAAAAGGCTGAAACAGTTTGTGATTTCCTTTGGTTGGAGAAAAATCAAATGTGGCATGATGTCACATAATCAAATATGTGATATTATGCAACATATTAAAAACATGAAAATGCTTCAACTTCCTGGAGGGTTTGTAGTTTTGATGTTGGACTTGCACGAGTCTTTGCACTTCATTTAATTCAATTTATACTGTTCACATTTCTACATGTTCACAAAACAAAAAGAATTCAAATTATACATGTAGATCGTAAGTAAATAACCACTTTCCTCATCAAATTTCTTCTTTCTACTTTTATTAATCTGAAACACACGAGAAGGTGAAGGGATCATTAAAATACACACACAGAGCTGAATTTCCATTTCATGCTACTTTTGTATCGTAACTTGCAATATTAAGGGACAATCAGAACTTTATATAAAAAACAGATCAGGAAACCAGCCTGGAATCAAACCCCAGGACACACTGCTGATATTCTCTCCTCTCCCATATCTAAATTTGGCATCAAAATCCCAATTGCCTCCACAGGATAAAGAGTGGATGAGCTGCAGAACATTGCTTTTCCCCAGGAAAACCCTCCTGGAAGGATTCACTCTTTCACCAGTTCTAAGGGATTCGGGTTAAAGCTCTGACAGGGATGTTGCCTTAGAGGAAGAATCTCAAATTTTCAACTTCATATGGTTTATTATATCAAATATGTTCATGTTGGGCTAAAATCCAAGTGTTTCCATGGTGCTGAGTACCCAGGATTGCTGCTACTACAAAAGGAGCTGGAAATGCTTTTTCTAAGGAAAAAATGAAACCAGGCCCTCATTTTATTCCTGAGCAGCTCCTGTGGTCGTCTAACCCCAAATCTGGGCTGCATTTCTGCATGGTACAAACACAAAAATCAGCTTTTTAACACTTTTTAATTAATGTAATGCCATCCACCATCAAACAAACACATTTTTCTTAGCCTCTCTCTGTTTTTTCCTTCTCCGTGTGCTTCTAAGAAGGGCTCTATGGTTTGTAGCACATAAAAAGGGGCTCCAAACTCCCTGAAATGTTTGCTGAGATCCAGCCCAGGCTTTACCTGTTGAGCAATATGAGAGAGCTGAGCTGCCTGCAGGGTTGTACCTTGTACGGCTGAGGGCTGGGACGTAACAGAGCTGCTGCTGCCGCCCTTGTGCACCTCTTCCATCATCAGCTACAAGAAAACCAGTTAGATCCAGTTAGTAATGGACAGCAGACAGGTGCCCAGTTCCACCAGAGTTCTATAACCTCAGTGCTGATTATTTTGGTCTCATTTGGACGTGTTTAATGAGCTCTCTGCCCTCCAATGTCGCCATTATTAACGCACAGCCCAGATTTTGGTCACTTCCCATCAACGCCCTGAGCCCCTCTGTGCCTCCTCAAGGGGACATTTGGGGAGGGGCACGGTGGGACCTTGCCCTGCTCATCCCTGTGGGTTTGGGCAGGTGAAGCTCCACACCTGGGGTCACCTCCCGAGTCCTGGGAACAGGAGGAGTCCCGGCTGGGAATGGGAAGGGATTTGGTCTGTGCTGTAAAGGACACAGGGAATCATGGAATGGTTTGGGTTGGGAGGGACCTTAAAGCCCATTCAGTGCCACCCCCTGCCATGGCAGGGACACCTTCCCCTGTCCCAGGTTGCCCCAAGTGCCTGGCCCTGGGCACTTCCAGGGATCCAGGGGCAGCCCCAGCTCCTCCGGGCACCCTGTGCCAGGGCCTCTCCATCCTATTATAATCCCATTAATATCCAATTCCTAATATCCCATCTAACCCTGCTCTCTTTCCGTTTGAAAGAAGATCCAGGAAGAAAACCAAGATTCTTTATACTAAAGAATATCTCTAAGTAAGATAATTTCCAAAAATATTTTAGCCAAGCCACCAGCCAAACCTATTTTAAACTATCTGAAGGTGTATAAAAACAAACCAGGGACTCAAATCAAAGTGAAGAGAACACAGTTTTTGAATTTTAAGCCCTGCCAGAGTCACTCTGTCTTGATGTAATGCAGTCAGCAACACTTCTCTCATGTCTAAGATTTTATATTTAACTGTTCAACGTCTTGCCAGCATCCCCCCTCGGATTCTGGGGGATTCAGGGATGCACAAATGCAGGTTTCAGCTGGGGGGAGTGGGCGGACCAGCCTGGAGCATTAAAAGCTGATGGGTGAGTGTTAAACATTTTGTCACAGAAGGTTTGAAAGTGTTGAAAGGACAGTTGCTATGAGACTGGAAATTACATTTCTTTCTGTGGAAATGTGAGTCATTGATTTTTCCCTGCTGAGCCGAACCACAGCACGCAGCCCAGTGAACGCTCCGAGGGGGAAGAGTCAACCCAGAGCAGAGCCCTGCTCCTGCAGCCTCCCTGCTCTGAGGGGTCCCGCTGCAGGACCCCCCGAAGGAGTCACTAAATCAGGGCTTTGCAGGGAGAAAAGTGGTGGTTGGGTGATACAAGAAACCGTGACTGATGGAGCAGCTCTGCTGGGAGGAAAGGCTGGGAGAATTGGGATTGCTCAGCCTGGAGAAGAGAAGCTTCGGGGTAACCTAAATGTGCCTTTCCAGTGCCTGGGGGAGCTGCAGGAAAGATGGAGAGAGACCATTTACACGGGCCTGGAGTGTCAGGACAAGGGGCAATGGCCTCACACTGCCAGAGGGCAGGGCTGGATGGGATATTGGGAAGGAATTCCTCCCCTGTGAGGGTGCTGAGGCCCTGGCACAGGGTGCCCAGAGCAGCTGTGGCTGCCCCATCCCTGGCAGTGCCCAAGGCCAGGCTGGACAGGGCTTGGAGCAGCCTGGGACAGTGGGAGGTGTCCCTGCCCACGGCAGGGGGAGGAATGAGATGTCCTTTAAGATCTTTTCCAACCCAAACCAATCCATGATTCTGTGTGTCCTTTACAGCACAGACCAAACCTTCCCCAGCAAATGATGCAGCTTCTCGACATCCCCATGGCTGCAAACATCAACCCCTTCAAGGTTATGAGCAGAATTAATGGCAAATGTGCAGTGGACACAACTCTGTCCGTCCTCAAACGCAGTTTTAGCTTCTATAAAGGAAAATCTACAGTTTGCACCCTGCAAAGTGTCCCAGGTACCTGGGGCCCCTCAAACCGAAATCCAGGCAGCAGCAAAAAAATGACAATAAATTTCCAGTGCTACAGAAACCCCCGTTCATTTCTGTAGTGCTAAACCACAGCCTGCCCTCCCCGCTCTCTGCTATTAGTTTCTCTGCCTTACTGTCCCATGAAAGACTCAAAACAGCCTGCGAGAGACAGTGAAACCAATAAAACCACCCAAAATAAACACCCCAGGGAGAAAGCACAGAGGGTTCTGCTGATCTTTCTCTCGCTGGTGCGAAGTTCTGCTTACAGGAATAAAAGATAAAGCATTTTTTCCGTTAGAAATATGAGTTTCGAGTTTAATTCGTCTGTGCTGGCTCTGGAATATTTAATTATTCATCCAACATCGATCAATAAGGATTGCAACAAGGCGGAAATTCCTCCTGCACCTCACACCCTCTGGGGATGTGAGTGTCACACAAGACTCACATGCCTTTCACTTAGCTGGAAAACCAGGAATCTCCCCCTGGAACGGCTTCCCCGAGACACAGACGGGCACCTACCTGTCTGCAGAGAGGAGTTCTAAGGAAAAACCTCCACCTGCAGCTCTCAAGCTCTGACAAGATGCACCTGAGAGGATAATGACACCTGAGCACAGCCACCCCCTGGGTAAAACCGCTCTGACAGCCGAATTTCATTTATTTAGCCAAAAGCAGGCGCTCTGTTTGGGGTGAAGGAAGAATTCTGCTGTCACAGAGCACTGACAGGAGGAGCGACACCCGAGGCTTTATTGGCCAGAGAATGATCATTGTCCCAATCCACACAAACACCACTTTTTTATAACCACACAGGTAAGGGTGAGGATTTCCACAGCAAGCCCCAAGTCTCCGCGCAGCTGCGCCTCAAAACTCATTTAACTGAAAGGATTTTGCAACAGCAGCTCATGAAATTTGCTTTAAGGACTCCTAAAATTCTGGGCATCATCTCCCTCCAGCCAGGGAAACTCATCCCACTTCAAACCCGAGCCTCAAACCCACCTTCCTCGCAGACACAATCAGGGATGTCACAGCTCATCAGGGCACGTCTCATTTCTCACCCCGAAGTTCCCAGACCCCCTCCACATACCGCGGGCCTCAGCGTGCACAAAACACCACGAAAACCCACCAGAAACACCTGACGTGCCCAAGGAGCACTCATTTAAAAAAGAAAACCCATTCCCACAACTTTCACCAATTCCCTGATCCTGTCAATTCCCTAAGATGCTACGGAGAGCACCAGAGGAAGAAACCAAGTTGTGCTCTGCCCTTTCAAACCGAGCCTGAATGATGTTTCATCACTGAAATATTTTAAGAGCCAGCTGATGATGATTTTTATAAAGTCGGAAATCAAGGAATAGTGGACACGGAATTTTATTCTCAAATAGCGTCAGGAGTCAAATTCTGACATTTACAAATTGTGCAAAGGGATTTCAAAACATCTTCTTAAATGATGCTTAAGTAATCTGGGGGACTTTGGGGTCCTCAAAATCAGCTGCTTTAAGCAGTGAAAACATTATTTACCTAATTTTGCAATTAAGACACTTGGGGAAAATTTGTTCCCCCAGAAAACTGACAGAACTCCATTTTTTTACCCCCCAGAAATCAGCAAAAGACAGAGCAAAGGGCAGCACATCCCACCAGATGTGCCAGAAAGCCAGTGAGCAGTCTCGAGCCAACGTGCCCAGTCACGGCTCCAGACTCCATTCCACAAACACACAAAGTTATTCCTTAAAACTCCAGGAGCACTTTCCTCACAGGTTCTCTCCCACTCCCCCCCGCCCAGCACCAGCCTGTACAGGGACATCCCCTGACAGGAGCTTCAGAAATAAACGCTGCAGCCTAAAAATGCCAATATTCCATCCGCATCGGGGATCTGATGGTCGTGAGAGAAAAATAGCCCAGAGATCATTTCTATCCCGCCGCCCTGGATCCACCCGATCCTCGCTGAGCACTGGAAGCCAATGCTCAGACACGGGGCTGGGGCAAAATTCATCGGAGACAGGTAACGACGCCCATTAACGGCGCTTTAGTTGGCGACAAAGCTGAGTTTGTCACCGGGCAGGGCTCGGGGACGCGGCCACCACCGGCTGGAGCCGCGGGGCCCCCCGTCACCCCCAGAGCACCTTTCCCCCCCATCCCCGGGGCGAGCGGGCCCGGGGAGAGCGGGCG
>VZTA01028154.1:48593-66957 GCA_013398855.1 Mohoua ochrocephala | reverse complement strand
TGCCGGGCACGGCGCGGGAACAGCGCCGCCGCCGGTGGGAGCGGCGCGGCGCGGGCGCGAATCCGCGCTCCGGGGTCGGGATCGCGATCGCCGCCGGGAAAATCACGATATTCCCGATATTCCCGGTAGTCCCGGTATTCCGGGAATAGCGCGCCCAGCCTGGGCGAAGGGCGGTGCGGCCGGGGTTTAGCTGCAGCTGCAGCTCCGGGCCGTGGTCCCGGGAGCCGCTGAGGCGGGAGCGCCGAGCGGGCACCGGGCGAGCGGGGCCGGGACGGGGCAGGGCTGTGGCCGCGGTTCCTCACGGGCGGGTGGACGGAAGGCAGGGACGGAGGGCAGGTAAGGGGTTTGGCCCCTCTCGGGATTGTTCCGCAGCAGATTTTAGGATCGCAGTAAGTTTTTTTGGGATCCAGTCAGTGGCTCCCTTCACGGGACAGTTCCTTAGCCGTCGCTGGGGATCACAGGAAATTCGGTATTCCCTGTAAAGCACGAACTGCACCCCTAAAACAGGAACTTTGCCTCCGATTTTCACAGGATTCCAGAATTCCCCAGGCCCTGCAAGGCCGCGGAGTCCCAGCTGTGCCCGATCCCCCTCAGCCTTGTCCCCAGCCCAGAGCACTGAGTGCCACCTCCAGCCCTTCCAGGGACACCTCCAGGGATGGGCACTCCAAACCTCCCTGGGCAGTTCCAAGGCCTGAGCACCCTTTCCATGGGGAAATTCCTGCTGATGCCCAACCTGAGCCTCCCCTGGCCCAGCCTGAGGCCGTTCCCTCTCCTCCTGTCCCTGTTCCCTGCCAGCAGAGCCCGACCCCCCCGGCTGCCCCCTCCTGTCAGGGACCTGTGGGGTGAAAAGGTCCCCCCTGATCTCCCTTTTCTCCAGGCTGAGCCCCTTTCCCAGCTCCCTCAGGAGTTCTCCAGCCCCTTCTCCCGCTGCTCCAGCCCCTTCCCTAACTCCATTCTCAGCTCTGATCCCCAGAAACTCAGATTCCCAAAGCCGCAGGTGCCCAGCCCAGCTCCTCACACCCCCAGAGCTCCAACACTTCTCGATACAACTGACAAAATATAAGACACTCACAAGTTCTCCCTCTGCCCAGCATCAATTTTAACCCGCGTTTCCTTACTTAAAAATAAGATTCCTTCATGGAAACAGCGCTGGAAGGACTAAACGAGCAACCAGGCATCAATATTTATTAACACAAGACAAAGGAAACACAATCAATGCGTTAATGGGACACTGTCCAGCCAGGTGTTAAATTTAAAAATGTAACTAATCTAACTTTAAATAAATAAAACCTTTATACATAATTACAGAATGCCGGAGTCTGGATTGGACAACGGGAAAGAGGTTGACAGAAATGAAAGGAAAAAAAAATAATGCATCTAGGGCTAAAATTGATCTGGTTTTTATAACCTTATTTTAGGACAGTTAGTAGGACACAGCTGAATTGATTTAAACCAGAAATGAAGTGCAAATTCTAACAAAACAGGACAAAACTGTCCCGTCCCCACAGCGTTTGCTCAGAGAAGATTCAGAAACAGTTGAGACACACAAAACACTTTTAGTCCAGTGGGAAAAATTCCCAGTTTTTCAGTTTCAGTTGTTAAGTTGGAACCTGAGGGGGCAAGAGAAGGGAATGATGTGCCCTGTGCGAGCCCAGCAGCAGCTGCAGAGGCAAACCGGGGGCAGAGGCTGTTTCTTTGGGAAAAGCACCCAGCCCTGCCCCCCTGCCAATGTCTGGAGTGGAGGATCTTGCTTTGTTCCCAAAAAAAAAATATGGAAAGATCACCCCCAGCTCCGGAGGAAGGCATGGAATGAGCTGTGGAAGGCTCAGGGCAAGGCCTGAGCGGGGCTGGAGGTGGAATTTGGGGATTGCAGAGTCCCAGCTCCATCCTTCCTCCTCTCCGTGTGCCAAAACACGGACAAAGCACTCGGGGAAGCCAAACTGAGCAGCTTCTCCTTGTCCCTGGGACGTTCTCCCACTCCACGGGCAGGGCTGTGCCCTGCAGTTCTTCCAGCACGGAGAAATGGAACGTGCTGGAAGGTCTGGAGCACACAGGAAACTTGAGAGATAAAACCTCAAACCATAGGAAGTTATCAGTACCTATATCCAAACAAAAAAAAAAAAAATAAGGAAAAAAAAAATAAAAGCGATCAATCCAGTCACATTCAAAAATGCCATTTCAGGAATTCCATCTGCCACGTGTGATGGAAGTCATACACGCATTGTTTTATTTGTGAAAAATCACGAGTGAAAAGAAAAGACAATCCTGGAATTGGACTTAAAATCCACTTCGGTGGACAAAAAGGTGTTTGTTGAAACAATTTATCTAAAGCTTTGAGTAAAGAAAAAAGGTTCAAGACCACCAGAGTTTTTCCCTGGAAAGGTCAAACACCAGAGTGAAGCTGCTTGGCCAGGCCTGGGCTGTGCAGGAAACACAAAAATGGTGACAAAGAACACGGAATAACAGGAATTTTCTGGCTGAAAGGGGAGAACAACCTTTGTGCACTTTACACCCGAAATCAGCTGCAGGACCAACTGTTTTAGTCACAGTTTCACCTGCCGCTGTCCCCACTTTGTGTTCAGTTTGTTCAAACTAAAGACATTGAAGATTTTGTGCACATTCTGCAGTGTTGGCTGTGGAAAACACACAAAAGGTTCCAAAATGTGCCCCTGAAACCCGAAGTGTTTGCAAAGAACCTTAAGTCCAGACCTGCCACAAAACTTCCAGTTCCTATTTCCCCCACCAAACGTTTTTCAAAAATACCATTTGAAACTTCTTATCTGAGTTTTAAAGCTCCTGTTTTCAGTGAGGAACTACCAGGATGCAGCAGGAGCTTTTTTCGAGGACACAGCTGGGGTTTGCTCGTGGATGATCCACTGGATTCTGCTCCAGTAACTGCCACAGGATCTTCCAAGTCCACACCATAAACCTTTTTAAAAACCGCCTAAAATCTTTGCGTGAGGTAATCTGGAACATTTTGAAAAGTTTATTTACACCGTATACCACATCTGACCCAAAAAAAACCCTGTTGCAGGAACTGGTAGCAGCTCCCAAAGGCTTCCAAAATCATATATTAGCACCCAGAGAAATGTAATGGCTGTTAACAGATGAAGAATTAAAAAAAAAAAATTTAAAAAAAGTAATTTTGAGTCAAAGCTCAACCACCAGCTCTCCCCCAGCCCGTGTGGAACTGCTGCTTTAAGGCTTCTCTTCCTTCCCATTCCCTAAGGCTGGAGCTGACACAGGATGTGGAAGGCTGGGACAGCAATTCTCACCAGGTGATTTAACAACGTGTTTGCCAGAATTAAGTCTCCTCCTGTGAAAGAAAAATCGCGTCCGACTTAAACCCGGAATTCTCCCGCTCTTCCGGGGAATGCCTTGAGGGCAGCTGGGCTGTTTGCTCCCAGTTTCCACTAAAACCCACTTAGAGCAGCTCTTGCTCTGCCTGCGGGGAGCTGAAGGAATCCCAGGTGCAGGGATTTCACCTCTGTGCCAGCCTCAGGAATGGTTTTCCTTCCCAGTGCCACAGGATGAGGCCGAGGCTGTCCCTCATCTTGCACGGCCATTTCTACCCCATTCCACGCTGGATTCAGCCTCTTGGAGAAAGATGTGCCTTAAAACCAAAGGGTTCTACACACTCCTGGCCACGCCATGAAGATAGGAATGAAATCGGAAACCTGGGGAAGGTGGGAGCACCTCACATTGTGTCTAAGCCAATGCCAGGATGCTGAGGACCACAAAAGTCACCTGTCCTTAAAAACATCAACCTTCAGCTGTCCTCACTAGCCAAGTTAATTTTCTATCTAAGTGAATTATGTATAATAATATTTACATATTTAAAATATAGGCAAAATTCTTTTTAAATTCCAGAAATCTCTATATGAATAAGTAACTCTGATTCTGTAAGTTATTGATTTGGTCATGGCACAATTGTCAATAAGTTGAGTGATCCCGTGGTATGAACAGCTCCAGATGCAAAGGAGATCACGGAGTAGGGAACTGCAGAACTCTTGATGACCCTTTTCTTAACAGTTTATTATCTTAACTAAATAAACCCTCCCCTTATAGAATCCTAACCCGGGATTAGATAAAAATACAAATATGTACAACGGATGAAAAAGTAACACTACTGTAAAGGCCTTGGGGATTCCGTAGCTCACACACTTTCCCACCTTGCAGTTCTCTAAAGCTCATGGTTTCAGTAAACGGTTACAAACGTTTGCCGGTGCTTCCCACATTTCCTTCACCCCACTGGGAACCGAAACCCCCAGGACGGGAGGGAGAGAGGGAGAGAGGGAGGGAGGGAATGCGGCAGCAACCTCAAACTTTAGCTCAAGTATTAGTAATTTTCACCAGCTTCACTTCCATAACCACCCTCGTGGCTCCGTGGTCCCGTGGTTCTGCCTGTCACATGTTGTAGGCCACGTAAATGGGGTCCAGCTGATCCGCCAGGAAACTGTCCCGGAGGTGCATCCGTTGCTTCTCGCCTCGGGAATTGATGGGAATCACTCCGGGATCCACTACCACCACCACGCCCACGATCAAGTAATGCTCCTCCAGGACCACGTTGGTAACCAGAGGGACCAAATCCAGAGCCTCCTGCTCGCAGCCACACAGCTCCACCACCACCACGAGCAGGTTGGTCCAGGTGAACACGGCACTGCAAGGGCAAAGGAAAAACAACGCCAAACCCAGTTGTTGCCACAAAGATCCAAAGTTTCCAGTTCTTGATCCTTAGATGGAGGTTCCCACCTGCTCTGGGCTGCATCTCCAACCTAACTCCAACCTGCCTTGCTCCTGATGTGACAGGAATCAGACCTATCTCAGCACTCCCTGTGTGACGCAGGAACCCAACTCAGAAATGGCTCTTTACACCCCAAAGAAGGAAATCACCATTTCTGTGTTGAACTGAGGCTTGTGAGAAAACACCGAGCCCGTTCTCATCTGCAGATGGGAAATGGGGTGCGTGACTTGCTGATGGCAACACAAAACCCCCCCGAATTCCCTTATTTTTTTCAGGTAGAACCCCCCATCTTTGCCTAAACTGCTACGTTTCAGCTGGGCTAGGACAACCCCACTCCTCAGGACTGTTTTACCATTCAGCAATGCTCCTGTGGGTTCGGGACACCGAGGTCTCGATGTCGATGGGGTGGTAGCGCAGCCCCCGCAGCTCCAAGGTCTCATCCAGCGCTCCCACCACGTACAGGGCATCGTGGCGCTCTGGGGAGAGAGCAGAGGAGGTGTAACTAATGGGATTTTGATACAACAAATTGTCTCCTGTATAAGCTAAAGAATCCCAGAATGGTTTGGGTGGGAAGGGACCTTAAAGCCCATCCAGTGCCACCCCCTGCCATGGGCAGGGACACCTCCCACTGTCCCAGGCTGCTCCAAGCCCCGTCCAGCCTGGCCTTGGGCACTGCCAGGGATCCAGGGGCAGCCCCAGCTGCTCTGGGCACCCTGTGCCAGGGCCTCCCCACCCTCCCAGGGAGGAATTTCTTCCCAATATCCCATTTAACCCTGCCCTCTGGCAGTTTGAAGCCATTGCCCTTTGGCACTTCAGGCCCATGTAAATGGCCTCTCTCCATCTGTCCTGCAGCTCCTTCAGGCACTGGACAACCACAATTCCATCACCCAAAGCTTCTGTTGTCCAGCCTGGAGGCAGCTCTGCAGGTGGGGTCTCACCTGAGCAGGGCAGAGGGGCAGAACCCCCCCCACCACCCTCCCCTGCTGCCCGTGCTGGGGGCTCAGCCCAGGCTCGGGGGGCTCCTGGGGCACGTCCAGCTCCAAACCCCTTCTCCCTCTGCTCTCATCCCCAGCCTGGATGGAGAACCAGGCGGTTAAACCCCGTGAGGTTCCCAGGGGAGTGTCTGGGCTGTCCCCCCAGGTCCCCACGAGGCGTGTCCAGCCCCACCTCCGCTGGCCGCCGTGAGCTCCGTGCGCCGCACGAAGCCCAGGTACCCCGTGCGAGCCCAGAGCGTCTGCGCCGCGTCCCCGAAGCTCAGGCGGGTGTTGAAGTGGTCGGCCTGGAGGGTCTCGTTGTCGTAGATGGTGTAGTAGCCGCTGGCTGTGTGGGGACTGTTCACCCAAATCTGTGCGGGGAAAGGGGGAAAGGGTCAGATCCCGACAGCGCCCGCCCCGGGTGGTAACATGGGGAGGGGAAAGGAGCTGGAACGAGAAGGTTCTGGTTTTATCTGTGATGTTTCAGACTGAGAAAATGGCCCTCATTCAGCTCAAAGTTCCAAATATCCTGCAGAATCTTAAAAATGCATCTTGAGATCTGCTCTCGAAGTAACTGTAACTGAGGATTCACCCAAGAGTAACTAAACGGTGGATTTTTAACGTGTCAAGTCCAAGACTGGGTAATAATCCATCAACACAGATCAATATATTGGTGTGGAATCAAGATAAGGAAAGCCAAATGTAAATTATACTATTTGGGAGGCAGTTTGCAAGACTTAGGGTGGAACAAGCTTCTTTTAAGTGGGTTTTCTTTAAACTTGACAGCTAAATAACACCCAAATTCTGAACGCCCCACCAATAATTCATCTTTAAAAGGCCTGTATCACAGCTCCAAACTGTCCCCCGGCAGAGAAACGCCCAAGGAGCAGCAGGAAAAGGTCCCCAAGGAGCAAAACCTGCACTTACCTCCCCGAGGTGAGAATCTCCCAGAGGCCCTTTTGTCTCTGGATTGACGATGACCACTTTGACTCCAGGCAGGATCTAAAGAGCACAAGGAGGAATGTGCAATCCCTGTTGGATTATCCTCAGCACAAAAAACCACACGGGCTTCATTCACAGGAAACCTGTTCATTCAGGGCAGGATTTCACCCGTGGACATCACAAACAGGGATAAACCAGGCCAGGACAGGGACAGCAAGGCGAGACCAGGGCATGGATGTATTCCATGGCTCCAGGGCCACACAGGTAAGATATTCTAGATGTTGCTAGACCTCAATTTTGAAGAATTCAGTTAAAAAACTACTGGGAAACCTCTTTGTGTTAAGCCATGAGGGAGTAGGAGCTACAGTAAATCCCAAACACAGGCTGATCTCAGGGATACCAGAGCCCACCCTTCTGATCCGGTTCATTTACTGCAAACAGGACCAATTCTCCCCACAGTCCCACCAAAACACACTCCTGAATCAACAGGTGATTCCCTATAAACCAAAGGGACTCTCCAGAGGGACTCTGTAACCACGTGCCACCCCCTCCCACGCCACAGGACTGCCCTTCCCAGCTGCAGCACCAGGAATCACCTTCCCAGACTCAGAAAGCAGCAGGCTCTGCGGAGCTCCTCGTTCCACCAGACGCACTCTGAAGGTGAAGGAAACATCGTCAGAGGAAAAAAAGAGCTGAAGTCTCGGGAGCGGTGTGAAAAGTCAGCACCACCACAGGGTTTGATGGGGTTAATAAATTGGTTTAAGTGAACTTACAGTACCTGTCATGTCTCAAGGATTTCAGGTCTACGTACACCGTGGTGGGATCGGGCCCGGACGTTCCCTGAGGAGTTAATATTTAAAAACCATTGATGTATTTAGAGCAGTCAGGGTAACTTCTGCCTGAGCTCAGAAACATTCCCAGGGGTTTCTTACAGCAGAATTCCTACTCATACTCCCCCACCTTTGCAGGGGAAACCCTTCAGTAAGCAGGTGACTTTCTGGAACACCTGTGTGGGAAGGAGCCTTGGGGTGGGGGGAAGAGACACCCCCAAGTCCTCTCAGCCACCAGCATGGAGCAACCAGGCACTGTTTATGTGGGAATAAACAGCTCTACTTCATGTTTCGCTTGTTTTGAGCATCTGTGATATGATTTGGCAGCTGAAAATGAGAGAAGCTGCTTAAATCCTGTGCCAGCTGTTCTCTGCAGGGGCAGATGTTGGGCTTCGGAAGCAGACGGGGAGCGTGGAACACAACCGAGCCTGGAATCTGGCGCCAGTGACAACAAAAGGGCCCTGGGAAGCCTCACCTGTAAACAGATGGCCACGTTGACCCGTGAGCCAAAGGTGGTGCTCACGGCTCGGGACGACAGCCCGATGTCCTTGAAGAGTTTGGAGAAGGAGTGAGTGAGGGACACGCGCGGCCGTTCCTCGGCGACCACCACGCAGGTCCTCACGCAGGACAGGTTAATGCCCCGGGCCTGCAGGCAACACACGAGGCAAAGGGCTCAGGGTGTTCATCTGTCCCCCCCCTTGAGAGGTTACATTTGCTTCTTATCCCTTGAAATTGCTCAGGAAACGCGGGGCAGACCCTGTCCCTGTGTTCCAGGTTAGTTCCCCTTTTCTGGTTCTGTTTGCAGCTATAAATTGTGTCTGATCAGACACAGAAATGCAGCCAGAGCAAGACAGGGCTCTGACACGAGACAGGCACTGACCGTGCTCCCTCCTCTGCCCCAGCCCTCAGCAGAGCTGAGATTACACCTCTGAGTCACTGCTCAGATGGAAGCCAAACCCAGGGAGAGTAAAGTCACCCACTGGCGTTGCACTGACTCTCCAACAACGCTGGGACCATTGTCATTCCTGTGGTGGATGCCCTGAGCAGCACCAGGCAGGAGTTCCCCCGTGCTGCTCACCTGGTGACACAGCCCAGGCACCTGCAGAGCTCTGTGCCACGCAGAGAACAAGGCTGAGCCTTGATCTCACAGAGCCACTGCTCCAGGAAACCCCAGGGAAAAAGCCACCTCAGGCGTGTCACGGAGCTATTTTTTCCCTTCTCTCATCTCCAAGGAGAACACACCTCCATCGAGCAGCTCTCCTGACATGTGCTTTCCATCATGTGCTGGTCTGAGCCTCCACTGCAGACTGTTACATAAGGAATCTGCTGCAGAGCAGCGCTGGGATCCTCCCTGCTCAGGGCTGCCCCGACACTCCCTGACAGGTGCTCCCTGCGCTGCCTGAGCCCTGCTCCTTCCCAACCCTCTCCTCTCCCGGGGCTGCAGGTTTTGGAGATTTGCTTTTTGGAGCACCTCTGGCCTGGAGATTTGTGCCACAGGAAAATCTGTGTTTAACAATCATCTCGCTCTGCTTTACCACCAGAGTTTCCTTAATTTCTGTAACACAACACACTCAGGAAACATTTCTCACCTTTAACATTTCAACTTGGTTTCCAAGTCCCTTTGTACACAGTTCCATGACTGAATAGGAACAGAAAGTGTCCCTTATTTTATACTGGCTGACAGTAGATAACCAGAGAAAAAGATTGGATTCCAGCTCCATAGGAGGAATTAAAATTGACTGATGTCCAGAATACACACTGTGAAGAACATTGAGGGAGAAAACATTTTAGTGAAGCTTGTAGTTGTCTTTAAATGAATATTTACTGTGTTTGCACGTTACGTTGCTGCTCGTCCAAAGGCGGGCTGTGGGACTGCAGCTGAGGCAAACTGGAGCAGCAGCATTTTAAAAATGCAACTTACTGTGCAAGAATAACAATTTATCCACACACAAACACACGCTGACAGTGAAGGAAGAGAACTGGCTCAACCCCACACAGAACAAAACCTCCCTTATTGCAACATGTAATCAAGGAAGAAAGGGAAGAGAAACATTCTGAAGCCAGGAATATTTGGCAGCACAAACACACATCATCAAGATGGGATAACATCTTGCTAATCTGCAGCAAAAGGGAACATGTTGTTGTCAGTTCCAAGACAAGCTCCCCCCCTTACTGTAAATGAAGTCATTTCGTAATGTCAACACGTCTGTGATTACACCCAGAAGGACCCATTTCCCATTTAGAACCAGCCAGGGGTTACTCTGCCCCCTTTCCCCCCCAGAAAATCCTACCTGCAAAGGCACCAGAGCACGAATCCCAGCCCGCAGTAGGGGTCCAGACAAATGGCAATCTGCCGGGAGGAGTAGAGCTCGCACTGCAGCTTGATGGCCCTGCACAGGCCGCTGACGGCAGCGTGGGACATCTGCAACACAGGGGACACTGCTGGGAGCCCGGGACACCACCCAGGCCTTCCCCACCACGGGCAGGGGAGGCCAGAGGCAGTTTATGGAGAGGTGGTGTGAAGGCAAACCCGTAGTTTGGTTCCTGAGCTCCCAGAGCGGGTGCAGAGACTGCAGAGCCCTGACACCAACGGTGACACCAACGGTGACACCAACGGTGACACCAACAGTGACACCAACAGTGACACTTGAAGCTGCAGTTGTTTGAGTCCCACCTCAACACGAGGAAGAACTTCTTTCCATGGAGGTGGCAGAGCACTAGAACAGCTGCCCAGGGTGGAGTCTTCCTCTCTGGAGGCATCCCAAACCCACCTGGGTGTGTTCCTGTGTCACCTGCTCCAGGTGACCCTGCCTTGGACTGGGGGATCTCCAGAGGTCCCTTCCAACCCCAGCTATCCTCTGATCCCGACTCCAAACACACATGAGCATTAACAACAGCCTAAGGCTTTCCTTTTTAGTTTCTTATCCTCTTTTTTTCTGACTGCACCCCTGTTCTGGTGGAGGCCAGCGGAGCTCAGAGCTCTGCTGCTCTCCCAAGGCAGCTCTCCAGTGGGAGGCAGCAGCAGAATTCCCGATCCCGCTGTGGAGACCTGATTTCCTCCACGGCAGAAGGAACTCAGTGAACTGAAGCCCACGGCTTTGTCAGAAGAAAATCGGGGTCTTTGTTCAAGCTACGAGGTGGAGGTGGAGGTGGAGGGGAGGTGGCTCAGAGGGCCAGGCAAAGACAAGACACGAATGCCCATCTCCTAACCCGTTACTATACCTTTACTCCCGTGAGCATGCCCGTTGTGGAAACACTAAAATCTAGATATGCCAACATTTCAGGTGTGGGTGGTTTGTAGATCTGGGCCGGCCGCTTCCTGGGCAGGTCATCTGTGCAAGAGATGGTTGGTTTTGGTTACTCGAGTGGTATTGGAAAGGAGAACACAACTTTCAAAACGCCCCAGATGGAGGATAAAGCTTTCTATTAATTCTCTTTCCAGAAGAGACAGACTGGTGTATGGCAAGATTCCTGCCAAAGCTCCCCCACAGAGAAAATTATTTATTCTCAGGAAAAGGGAGAAAAGACCAACTCGCCCTTGTCTTAAGCAGATTAAAGTTGTCTCCAGCAATCACTGGTGTCACTGCAAGCATTTCCCATGCACGACTCAATGCAGAAGAGATCTCAGTGAAGGAGGGCACATCTTGGATGGCTTTTGTAAATGTTCACACACATTTTCAAGAGCCACCCAACGAAATGGGGGACAGTCCCTTTGGAAGTCACTGGTCACCCCTCCACAGAACTTCAAGGAGCCTCTTGGCCCAGGGAGCTCACCCGTGTCGATGATGGTTGGCCAGGTTTTCACATCCACAGCCCCGGCTGCCTCTCTGGACTTGAGCAGCCTCATCAAGGTCTGGGTTGTGAGGATGCAGGCGGCTTTGCTGACCTGGGAAGGTGAACACTCATGGAAACAAGAGACAAGAGCACGTCCCAGCAGCACTGCCAGTGCAAGAGCTGATGTTCAGAGAGGATTTCATCATCTGCAGCCAATTTCTTTCAGCAAACCTGAATTCCTTCCTCTGGCTTTTGCGTGCTCTGCTCTGCTACCCCCTCACTAAACCCCCAGTGCAGCCCAGCCTGCTCAGACCCTCCAGAGCAGGTGAGAAGGTGACACAGCAAGATCCAGCTTTCTTCCCCATGGTCTCTCCTGGTTACTGGGCTTGGGAAGTGACTGAACTGCAGGATTTGGACTTGCCCAGCAATAAGGAGCGCCCAGGTGAAATTCTGGGCGGCAACATCATGTTGGTGTTCTCAGAAAGCACCTGCACTCCGTCTGTGAGGAGATGGTTCTCTCTCTGGCATTTCATGAATGAGAACACTGTCCCTCAGCTCCAAGACGTGCCTCCATCCCTCTCACACAGGCAGCGTGAGGGTGCTCAGCTGCGTGACCCCTGGAGCACGAGGCTGGAGCGGCAACGCTCCGGCCACGGTCAGTGTGACTCCTGTGTCACCTCTGGAGCCCCACGACCAATCCAGCCCCACTCCCTGTGACACGTGTGTCACCCCTGGAGCCCGAGGCTCCCCCCCTGTCACTCACCTCCACGATCATCCTCACTGTGGGCAGCGTTGCCACCAGGCTCTGGGCGTGGGGCGGGCGCACGGTGACGGGGACGCAGCCCGAGTACAGGCAGCCGTAGAAGGCCGTGATGAGCTCGATGCCTGCAAGGACACAACAGCTGCACTGGGGGGCACTGGGGGGCACTGGGGGACACTGGGGGCACTGGGGGACACTGGAGAGGGACGCCCTGGGCACGGCAGGGCAGTGCTGCTCCTGCAGGCATCGCTCCCGTTGGATAAAGGGGACACTTCCCAGCACTGGTGGGCAACATCAGCAGCCCAGCACCAAGGGCAGCCCGAGGGAGCTGAGAAAGCTCGGGATAGGGGATGGGGAAAGGAACCCCACAGGAGAGCACCTCCATCATACGGGAAAAGAACATCCTAAGTGTCAAATGCCTCAAAGGTCAGTCAGGACACACCAGCGAGCACCTCTCGCCAGCGCTGAGTGTCTTTCCTACGTTTCCAGATGCCAGTGAGATTCCAAAGAAAGCCCAGGCTGTATTTCCCCAGCGGGACTCACTCACCAGGAGGATAAAGAAGCACCACATTGTCTCCTGCATTGAGATGGCCTTTGTCACACAGCACTGATGCGATCCTCTCAGCCTTTTTGTGCAGCTGAAGGCAGGTGGCCGTGCACACAGTGGTTCCCTTGAAAGGAGACAGAAATGCTCTGAACAGGGGCTGGCACAACACGAACCGGCTGCTGTGAAATAAACCCAAGCTTGCTGGCTAGCAGGAGGCTACAGCTATGAGCTGTTATCTCTACCTAAAGGCTGCTCAGTGAGCCACTCATCCACTACAGTATCAAAGGACAGAGACGGAGTTAGAGCTGCTCTAGAAAATTCTACCTTCCAGGGAGTCAGTTCAAGTCTTCTCGCACCAGAACCTTGCCAGAATATACTCAACAGGGATACACCATTAACTGCTACAGGAACCAGTGGGACCTACGAACACGCTCAGTTTTAAAATGAAGCGTCGAACCGCGAGAGCCATTTGCTGAAGGGACCTACGGGGTCGAAGGGTCGAGTTTTAAGTTACAAATCTCTGGGCAAAACCTGATACAGAGGCTAAAGAGAGGCACTGCAGAGGGCATGAGATTTTAAAGACTCTCCAAGTGGTGCTGAGTAACATGTGGGCCTCAAAACCCAACAGCTCGGCACTGGCTGTACCTTGGCATTCAATAAAAGGAAGAGTGGGTGGTCGGGAGTCGCTTGAGCTCTCCACTGCAACACTTCTGTCAGGAACTGGTGCTGCAAGAGACAGGCAGGAACTCAACACAGGAATTCAACAGGAATTCAGCTTCTCCTTCAGTGCTTCCCACCGCTGCTCTGGCCCAGCCGGAGGGGAAACACCTTCCCATTCTCCAGTCGTCACAAACACCGAGTTACCTTTTTAACTAAATCGTTGTCTTCTATTTGACCCAGATCTCTCCCAGAGGCTTGAGCGATTCTCTTCCCAGCAACCAGGTTCCCCACCATCACAGAGGCAGGGCCCACACCTGCAGAGAGATGGCAGCGCTTTGGGAAGGAGCAGGGCAAAGGTACGGAGGGTTTCTGCGGGATCCCACCTCCCCTGGGCATGGATGTGACGAGAGAGGGGATGAAGCCTCACTGATGGCAGTTCAGCAGGCACTGCTGGCCTCTAGTCATCAGGAGGGAGAATCCCAGTGAGTTCAAAGGTGAGAATCAAAATTCCTGACTAACACATGCAAAGGGAGGCCTGGAACACGCCCCAGCCACGGGGCACGAGACAGGCTCTGGTCCTCAGCACGTGGGGACAGGGAGTAGGACACGACCCGGGTTCCTGGGGCTGAACAACACCGAACAAAAGGGGTTCAGGTTACCTGGCTGTTTCTGCCTGGGCTTTGGCAAGTTTGTCACACAAGTGTGTGGGCACATGAGGATGTTGCAGGGGTGCAGAGAGCCCTCCAGAAAGTGCTGTTTGGTTTGGGAGATGTGGATCCCTCCCAGCGGGGTTTTTGGCAATGTGTTGGCTGGCACGAGAGCAAGGCAGTAAACACCCACTTGGTGAATGCTGTCGATTGCCTAGAGAAAGGAGAGACGGTCACTGCAACTCCTGGCACTGCTGGACACTGCTGCTGCTGCTCTGACACGCTGCAAGGCAAATCCCTGGACTTTTAAGGTGCCAAGTCAATCACCGACATCCCATCTCACCTCTGCACCACCAGCGAGCCCTGCAGCGAGCCTGAAGTGCTGGGTACAGCCCTGCCTTTAGAGCCCATTTCACAGACACCAAACCCGTTTTTTAAATCTTTCATGACCAAAATCCCAAAATATCCACAGTTGCCTGATGAATCACACGATTCTGATCTCGGGATTGTATCCATCTGTCTCCTCTGAACCATCACACTCTGTTCCCTCCTGCCCGCCTCAGCATTCAGGCATCTGATCCATTATTCAGAGCACCAGGTACTTCCCTGATTTTCCACCCCAGCTTGCACACACTTCACTCCCTGAATGCCATTCCAGGAATGACACACATGCGGTGCAGGCAGCTCTCAGAGGAAGCACTTGCTACTCATTCTTTCAGGACCACACTCATTCAGCTCTTCTGGCCTTTCCCTGCCCACCTGGTCCCTGCTGAAAACGCATCTCCAAAGAAAAGGGCGGCTTTAAAGCCAGACTCTGAGCTCCACATGATCCAGACTAAAAGCAGAACTCCAAAGCTCGAGCACGGATCTGCTCTGCAGTTCTGAGAGGTGACTGCCAGGGCCCCGCTGCTCTCCCAGGACCTTCATGGCATCCCAGACTGGCTGAGGAACTTCTTCCCAATAATTAACTTAAATTTCTCCTCTTTCAGTTTGAAGCCACTCCCCTTGTCCTGTCACTCCAGCTCCCTCAGGACACAACAGAACAGCTTAGACACAGCAGATGTACCCAGCTTGGGTACCCTGTGCCAAGAGGGGCACAAAGCTTGTGATACCTCCATTCCTGGGCTCCCTCCATCCCTGGGCTCTCTCCACCCCTGGGCTCCCTCCACTGGGGCCGTGCCTGTGGCCTCTGCTCTGCCCACACCCCAAAAGCAGCAGAGTTTCCCCTGGCTGTACCTGCAGCACCCGACTCATCCACTGGAAGCTGTCCTCCTCGGAGGCATCTGGCCTCTGCTCTGCCACCACCACGATCCTCTCGTCGTAGAACACGGACACGGAGAACACGGCGATCCTACGGAAAAGGGCAGAGCCACACTCCAGTTTCACTCCTTGGAAACAGGGAGCCAAGGAGAGATTAAAGACAGAACGGGGCAAAAACAAGAGAAAAAGCATCAGACAATTAACATTGAGTCAAAAGGAAAGACAGGGAAGTATTTGAGGGGTTAATTCCGCTTTCTGATGAAATTTCCACATGGCACGGTCCCCGTTCTCCCAACCTGCTGCCACATTCCTGCTCCAGCTTCTGGCAAAGCACAAATGAAAGGAGGTTTAAAGGCACCTACATGATGGTTTGAAATCTCTCACTAAGTCTCAGAGACAGGAGCTCCAGCCCTGCCTGAGGATCTAGAAAATTATATCCACAACTGCTAAATAAAAATCAAGTATCTTTGGACATTAATGAAACTCTTCCTTGCTGCACCAGCCGGCAGCTAACGACTCCAGCTCTGCAGAGACAGAGAATTAATTTCTCCATGTGGCTGACTTATCTTGATTGCTTTCCCTAAAGCACAGACTTGATGAAAAGCCAGGCTGGGAAAAAGATCTGTGCTGGGCAGGATCAGGGCAATTACTACCTAAAGCAAAAACATATTTACTTTAACTGAGCAACCCAAAGAGAAATCCAAGAAGCTTCTGTTTCACTTTATTCCATGCAGCAGCTTATGGGGAGGGGACAAGGTTTCTCGTGCTGACCTTCCTCTGTAAACTGTTTTTATTGACTCCACGGCCAGGCCGGTGGCCACGATGTCGTCGGCGTTGTGCCTTCGCCCGCTCACCGTCAGCAACCCGTCCATCTTCCCCACCACAAACACCAAACTGCCCTGCAACACGAGGAGGCAGCCGTGAGGAACCCACGGCGAGCTCTTCTCACGCGTCCCCCCACCCCAAAAAGCCTTTCTCTGGAAAGGGAAGGGGGCTCCACGCTGCCTCACGTACAGGTCCCACGAATCCCAGCAAGCCGGAACGCACGAAGGGCACTTCCCCCACCGGAGAGCCAGAGGAGTTCACGGGGATCACCTGCAACACGAGGGAGGCAAAGGGCCTGAGCATGGGGAAAACCTTCCCTGCCCCAAGAATTGCACTGAATGTGAGTGAAGGGAAGAGGAGAAGGGCAGGGAACCCTCGGTACAGCCGTTGTCTTGGCAGGCTGGGAGGTGTTTATGGAGGGAGTTCTGAGTATCTCTAACTGCAAGGAGTTTTCCAGTACACAGTTTTACAAAACAACATTAACACTCCAGTTACAAACCCACCCAGAAGACCACCAGTTTCACACAGGAGATGGGGCAGGAAAGATGCACTCTGCCAGACGTACCTCGAAAGTATTCTTCGTCACCCCTGCCAGCCCGTAGTACATCATTCCTCCTGCTCTGGAGCTCACACAGATTTCACCAATCTCGTCCGTTTTACAGAGCTGGGGTGGCCCATCTGGTTTCACTATACACATCATGCCTAGGACAAACCAGGCTTTGTTAAAACAGCTCCCAAACTTTGCCCTGGTGTGAGAACCGACACGTTCAATCGTGACAGGAATGACTGAGTCTGGCGCTGCCCCGACTCCCCCACACCAAGGCTGATATGGGAGAGAACATCGAGAGAACATCCTAAAACACCCCCAAACACGTCTCACGCCAGCCTCCCGCCCGTTTTTACCTCCTGGCATCACGTGCCCGACGTCCTGGACAGTGAGAGCAGAGTTTTTATCTTCAGTGTTGACCCGAATCACACCGAAACTCAGCCCGTTCATGGACAGGATGGCTCTGCCTGGCAAAGGGGCCCCGGGGACTCCAGGCCTGGGAAGGACACGAAATCAATAAATAAACTGAATCAGGTTTGGTGTCAGACTCAGATGGAGATGGCACAGCAACAGGAACTGTGTGCTCAGTGCCTCTGCTTTGCACAATCATTTCAAGCTGTGATGGCAGGAGGGACCCCCACCCAAAGGAGCCACGTTTTCGGTCTCTAAGGAACTGTGCTCCTCTGCCAGCTCCTTATCTCACCCCACGGCAAACCCCAGCTCCCAAACTGCAGGGCTGTGTCTCACAGAAGGCAGCAACGGACAGAAACAGAGTATGAGAATGTCCAAATGATCTCAAATCTCATCATCTCAGATTCAGAGCACCTCCCAGGCTGGGGAAATCGGGAGCAGGAAAAGCCGCGCTCGGGCGCTGCCGAGCTGTCACACACCTCGGAAATCCCTGGGATCTCGGGGGGGAGGTTTAACAGCTCAGCGACCTGAGCACCTGAGCGCACACAGTAAATGTCAGAGGAGTTCATCACACGCTTAAATCAACTGTGGCCAACCCAAGTGTGAACAAAGCCCAGCCCGGATGGCTCCATCCGTTACCTCCGGATGGCCACGGTCATCGCTTCGGGGGAGGTGGCGCAGGGACAAATCGCCTCTGGTTTGAGCCCGTGGCTCTGGAACAAGCTCAGGAAGGCATCACAGGAGGAAACTGACCCTGGGAAGAAAGAAAAGATGCCGCTAGGACCTCACAGGATTTGATTTCACCTACGGGAAGGGTCAGGAGGAGGATCTGGGAAACTACAGGAGGAAGCGGCCTCAATGCTGGGGAGGTTTGGGTTGGACATTAAGGAAAATCTCCTCACTCAAAGGATGCTCAGGCATTGGAACAAGCCCAGACTGGATGCCCAGACACTGGATTCTGCCCAGAGCAGTGGTGGAATCACCGTCCCTGGGGGGATTTAAAGGACGCGTGGATGTGGCACTCGGGGACAGGGTTTAGTGGTGACCACGGTGCTCGGTGAAGGGTTGGCTTCGATGGCCTTAAAGGTCTTTTCCGGCCTGATCAATTCTCAGATTCTATAAACACTGCTGCCCATCCAACCCTCCCTTTTCCTGCTTTGCAGGATCTCTCACGACCCAAAGGATGGCAGCACGGAAACCCCTTGTCCTGCGCCCAAAACACCACGAGCCCCAGAGCTCTGCCCCACACGAGACCTCCTCAGAAGCAGGAGCTGATCCTGGTCCCAGGGCACTGCAGTGAGAGCCTGGGAGAGGGGCTGGGGACACTCACAGGGGCTGGGGACACTCACAGGGGTTGTGGGGACACTCACAGGGGCTGGGGACACTCACAGGGGTTGGGGACACTCACAGGGGTTGGTGGGGACACTCACAGGGGTTGTGGGG
>VZTA01028154.1:1524-47480 GCA_013398855.1 Mohoua ochrocephala | reverse complement strand
TGGGGACACTCACAGGGGTTGGTGGGGACACTCACAGGGGTTGTGGGGACACTCACAGGGGTTGTGGGGACACTCACAGGGGTTGGCGCCGTCGGTGACGATCAGCATCCGCAGGGAGCTCAGGCTCACGTCTCTTTGGTCCCGATGGGCCATCATGGCCCAGTGCAAGTCTCGACACTTCACTAAAGCAACTTTTGCTGTCACAAAAAAACAACGCTTCAGGACAAATCAAAGCTTTCCAAGAGTTGTTTTCGTGTGGATACACGGTCTGAGAGCCCCCGAAGGAGGGAATTCTCACCTAAGCAAGGGAGCCTTAAATAACTGAGGCTGCGGTAACAGCAAACCCAACGGCATCTGCTGTGGCATCCAGGCCACTGCCACCACCTGAGCCAGGGTCTGTCGTCCTCACAGCTCCTCCTCCAAAGGCCATAAATCATTATCACCCTCTGAAAGCCCTCAGGGCTCTCGCTGCACTCGACCATTTGCTTGGTTTCATAAAAGAAACCGGCTCCGAGTCACAAGATCCCTGAAATGTTCCCCACCATTCACGTGGCATTGGGACTTTGTGCACAGAAATAAATGGCAAAGTCTCCTGTCCTACTCAGAATTCCTGTTCCAACCTCTGGCAAGTCACCAATGGAAGGAGTTTTACAAGTATCTACAGGACTGGGGGCTTAAAATCTCCCCGAGTGTCTTAGAGAGACGAGCTCCAGCCCTGCCTGAGGATGTAGAAAATCACACCTACGACTGTGAAATAAAAATCGAGTGTCTTTGGACATCAGTGAAACTCCTGGCCCTCAAGATTTGTCATGGGAGAGCAAGAAGGATTTGAGGCATTTGAGATTGTAATGGATCCTGAGAAGTCCAAGCTGAAGCCGTGGAGCATCCCGGGTTACCTTTGTGGGCGTGCACCCTCTGCACCCACGAGAGAGGGCAGGTTTTCATCACGGAATAGGGCACGCTGATGGTGTGCAGCTTGTTCATTACATTCTGAAAAGCAGGAAAAGGATGGTTAGGAAAGGGATCACAGACCTTTCAGCGAGTAGAAATAAGAGTCAGCCTCAGTCCCCCATCAGCTCCCACCCCATCATGGATTCACAGAGGTTTAGCCAGGATGATTCTGTCGTTCCCCCAGAGAACTGCAGATCTGGCAGGGAGAGAAATGTTCTAACACGTAATGGTCCTCAGCCATGGACTCAAATGCTACTGTTACCACAGAATCATGGAATTCTGGAATGGTTTGGGTTGGGAGGGACCTCAGAGCCCATCCAGTGCCACCCCTGCCATGGGCAGGGACACCTCCCACTGTCTCAGGTTCCTCCAAACCCCGTCCAACCCGGCCTGGGGCAGCCCCAGCTTCTGTGGGCAACCTGTGCCAGGGCACAGGGGAAGAAATTTCTCCTAATATCCCATCTGATCATCACAGAGAGCTCTGGAACGCGTCGACTCACCGTCAGAATGCCGTGCCACAGCCCCGCGTCCTTCTTGAAATCCAACACATTCACTATCGTTTCACCTGGGAAAAGAAAGCTGCAGTTGGCACGTGCCATGTGCCAGCCCAGCCGTGCCCATCGCTCACGCTGCAACCTGCACAGTGCTGAACCTGTCACTGATCTGCCAGACCTGCCCCACGGGGCCCCCAGAAAGCTGCAGGGGGGTCACATCCCAGCAGGAACGCACCCCAAAAGCTGCAGGGAGGTCACATCCCAGCAGGAACGCACCCCAAAAGCTGCAGGGGGGTCACATCCCAGCAGGAACGCACCCCAAAAGCTGCAGGGAGGTCACATCCCAGCAGGAAGGCACCCCAAAAGCTGCAGGGAGGTCACATCCCAGCAGGAACACACCCCAAAAGCTGCAGGGGGGTCACATCCCAGCAGGAATGCACCCCAAAGCTGCAGTGGGGTCACATCCCAGCAGGAACGCACCCCAAAAGCTGCAGTGGGGTCACATCCCAGCAGGAACGCACCCAGAAAGCTGCAGGGGGGTCACATCCCAGCCTGCAAAGTCCAGCAGGAGGATGGGAAGGGCCCGGAGCTCGTCATGCACGAGCAGTGAAGGGAAGGGGAGCCAGAGAACGTCGTTCAAGCCCTGACTCTCAGCAGTGATGGATCCTACAGGGCAAACTTTGCATTTTAAAGCACTACAGCTCCATAAATAGTTTCGCTCGTGGATGTAGGGATTAGCTTGATTTACGAGGCAGACCAGAATAAACCATAACCCACAGCAAAACCCTCTGGAATGGCACCAGCATCTTCCAATCTCCGTTTCTGGGTTCCCCAAAAAACCTCACAGGACCAGAACAGCCCCAGCAGCTTTGGTATTTACACACGATCAGCAACAAAAGTTTGGGAAGATATTTCTATCAGTACAGTGAGAGGGGACTCGAGCTCATTGGAAAATGCTCCATTTTTCATTCGTTTGCTCCTCTTTTGGTTCACCAGAACAGACTCGGTAACTTCACAGGCACGACATAAATCCCACTTTTTATTCCTCTTCATTATGGCAGTGAAAATGCTGCAGTTTTGGATGGAAGAACATCGCAGCCAGCTTTCACTTCTGGGGGAGAATTAACCCGCACTTTTAATTTACTTCTTAAAGCAAACATTGGTTACTCAGAGACAGCTGTCAAAGACACGAGAGGGAACCCCTTAAACCAACGTGGAGCCTTCATCCCTTTGAGGTTGTGTGCCCTCACCCACCTTCAGAGTAGTTGCAGGCCTGGGACAAGGCTTGGCAGTGAGCCAGCATGGCCACGCGGGACACGGTGACACCCATGACGCTGCCCTCTTTGCTGGTCTTGTACTGCACGAGAGACAAGAGAGTCAGGGGGGGCTCAGGACCCCGTGCAAGAAGGAATTGAACTTTATTTTCATGTGGGAGCTTTCTCTGAAGCTGCTGAGACAAACCCAAAACCCATCTGTGTGTAAGACAGGGAAGCTCAGGCCCGAGGAGATGGTTGTTGTGGCAGCACACAGGGAAATCTCCACGGAGGTGGGAGAAGAAATGAACGTGTTTGTGTTTGTTTCCCTGTTGCTGCTGCTCAGGACATCTCCTCCCGCTCCCCTACCAAGCTGAGAAGCCAATCTGTAACTCCAGGATGGATGAACCACCGCTCAAACCACCGAGACCCCTCCCAGTACGAACAGAAATCGGCGTCAGCAGCAGGAGCAGAGAATCCAAACTGCTGCCGGCTGTCAGGAACGCGTTACCCAGCTCCATCTCAGAGCCCAGCTGTCTCCATCCCTCACTTCTCGGAACAAAAACAATTCTCCAGCTTATTCCGAGCAGTGCTCGAGGCCATGGAGGGATTCAAACCTACAGCAAGCCTCACAGCAGGACATCCACAGTGAAAGGCTTGTCTCAGTGGCAGGGAAGTGGGAAGTTTAAGGGAGTGAGGTGCAACTCTCCTCTCTCTGGCGATTAGAACATTAAATTCAGCTCACGGAAGGTGCTTTCTATTCCCCATTCACTGCTTACCTCAATATATGCTGGCTCAGTTCCTGCTGCTGAGATGTTGGGCTGCCAGTCCTTGGGAGATTTGGAGAGATATTTCGAATCTGTCACAACCCATTTGAGTCTGGGCCAACCTGGAGCCAAAATTAAACGGTACATTAATATCAGTTTATTTTTTTGAGGGGATTTATATTCTGCAAGAATACACTAAACCCCATCATTTGTCCAAGTTCAGTTACACAAGCAAAATCCCAAGCCAAGCCCAGCCACCGGCCAGAAGGTTCATCTCGTTTCTCATCAGGGAGTTCAGCGGGCAACGAGGCACTTCCTCTCCTCAGGGAAGATCCCTGCAGCATTCCTAAATAAAGCCTGGGAATAAAACTGCCTTGGAACCTGCCAAATGCCACTGAAAGGACCTGAGGACAAGCCCTGGCTTGGGAGGTGGCTCCTTGTGACCCCCAGAACACCAGAGCGGTTGTGGCAGAGCCGTGGGTCGATCCCACCGCAAGCACAAACCCTACAACATTTCGGTGGTGGGATCAGGAGTTGCCCCTTTGCCCCCCAGAGTCCTGACAGCCCCTTTCAGACGGTTCAGCTGCAGCTGAAGTACAATCAAAAGCCAGTCTACACCCAACTCACCCTTAAACTGCACGATTTCTCCGTTCTGGGTTTTTGGGAGCCCTTTCAGACACACTTCGGTGGTGAGGGCCAGAGCAATCCCACAGCTCCCCAGCAGGAAGCCGATCTGCTGCCCACCAGCATCCTGAGGGAAGAGGGGAGAAGTCATTCCTGTTCAAAGATGACAGAAATCAGCTTTCCCTTACCAAAATCCCAGGTTTGACAACGCTTTGGGGACTGGGGGGTGACGTTATGGGAAGGAGAAGAGGAAAACAACCCATTCCCACACACACTCAGAGTCACAACGGGACAGACTTGGGCTTGTGGAAGGTGTCCCTGCCCACGGCAAAGGATGGAACTGGATGGTCTCTAAGGTCCCTTCCAACTCAAGCCATCCCGTGAGCCCATCAAACACGACACTGGCAGGATTTAAATGTGCTGGATGTGAAATCCAGGGAGAACAAGTGCTCCTGCCCAGCACCCATGAAATCCAGGGAGAACAAGTGCTCCTGCCCAGCACCCAGGCACGGAGCACACCCCATCCACTGGCATTCATGGAAACCCAGATGCTGCACAGAGGAATCGGGAGGCAAAAAAAAAAAAAAAGCAAAACCATGTAATTACACTGGAATAACGAGACCTCTCCATCCCCGGGAGCCAATTTCTGCTGCACAACGATAAAATGAGGAGGCTCCGCTCAGAAACTGATTGGGCAAATGCTGGGGAAGTTTTAATTTTGCATTTGGTTGCTATAGCAGTCTGTCACAGTGCAGAGAATGAAACCAAAGCTCTGCGAGTCCCTGAGTGCTCCCAGACCAGCTCCCACCTCTCCTACCACAATGTTTGCCATGAGCCCCTTGCTTTTGTTTCCTCTCAAGAAACCCTGCAGCTTCACCCAGTTCTTGACGTGGCAATAATATGGCAACAGTGCAAAAACGCTGGTGAGGGTAAAGAAAACACTTTTTTGTTGAGCAAATAATTTACAAAAAATGCCTCGAAGTCTTTAGGAAGACTGAGCACCTCCATCTCCAGCAAAGTCAGAGCCTGGCAGAGCTCAGCAAGGCTGGATCGAGCCCCCTCCCATCAAGCAGGGGGGCAGAGCCACGCTCTGATCTGTTCTGTATAAATGATTTGCAACAAGGAAGCGAAGACTGCATCATTTAGGAGAATTGACCATCTCCAGCTGCTCGGCACAGCTCTGCTCAATAAGTTTTTCCATTTTTAAATGCCACTCCAGGCTCCCAAAGGTCCTCGTTGGTACAGAGCTGCTCAGGCAAGCAGCTGGAGGCTGCGAAACGCTGTCAGTGGCTGCCGGCCTGACTTGGTTTCCATCCCACATTGCTCCTCCAAGTTCCATCAACGTTACCTTTCTGGTAAGAGGTACCTCTATAGGCACTGGGATCACTTCTGCCAGCAGACAGCCGTAAAACGCCACCATGAACATCACGGGGTCGTTGTTGGGGTACACGAGGGCTACCTGCAACCCACACACGGCCGCCGTTACTTGAAACAAGTCAGAACTTCAAAATCCAGATCTAGAGCGACTAAAAACCCAGAAAACTCGGGTGTTATTTCACATTCTTCCTCCCACAGGGTGGATGGAATGTGCCTGAGCTCCTCACGCGGTGCCCGGGCGCGTGAAGGTTCGCACGCAGCCAAGGCACAGAGATCAAACCCTGCGTTCCCCTCCGAGCTGCAGTGCTCTTCCTCAGATGTATTTCCAAGCCCAGAGCCAAGAAACTGCTCACAGAGGAGCCAGAAGCCCTGAAAAATCACACCAATTTCTGAGAACCCCTGAAAAACCACACCAGTTTCTGAGAACCCCTGAAAAACCACACCAATTTCTGTCCCGAGCAGCCTCGTCCCTGGGGTCAGAGTCTCCCTGTGGTGTCTGTGGTCAGTTCCAGCCCCCAAACCCCTCGTTTTACTCGAGAGCGAGCAGCAGAGAGTCCCAAGGTCATTACCCTGTCTCCAGGTCTCAACACAGGTTCGTTTTTGGTCCCCAGTTTATTAAGCAGGGTGTAAGCCAGCTTGAGACTTCTGCTCCACAGTTTGCCTGCAACACAGAGAACAGAGGCTTGCACGGCTCTGGACCAAGCAGCACAAGAGAACAGCTCACACCCTGGCTGTTCTTACCATCCACACTCACACTGCTCTGTCTGCAACACTCTCCAAGGCCAGGAAGGTTTTTGCAACCCCTCCAAACCCACGAGCCCCGTGCTCTCCCCGCTGCTGCTCTCTGGGAGCAGGGGGGAAGGCAGGGCAGGGGCTCCACTCACCGTACGTGAGGGTATAAACTGGTTTTCCTGTCACATCCAGGGCTGTCAGACAGGGACATTTAGCCTGAGTGGTTCCCCAGCGCTGCAGAGCTGCTTCCAAGGCAGGAGGCCAGTTACAGACCACTCCCAGGGGCTCTCCCTTCACCGGGGTCATCTGGCGGCCCTCGGGCTTGGGCTGGTTCGGGTCGGGCTGGGGAACTGAGAAAATTCAATGATATTTCCAGTATCTATCGGGATATTTCTAATTTAATCCAAATAAAATAACAGTCCCCATCTTCGCCCGTTTGTCACCTGAGGGTTCAGCTCGAAACAAACTGAAAACAAACCTAAAGGAAATGAGGAAAAGCATTTAACAACCCCTTCCACCCCATTTCCGAGGAAGTCTCGCTCGAAATGAGACATCGTGAACAGAGTCCTCTCTTCAGAGGTGTTCAACAGATCAGTAAGGGAAGGAACACAGAACTGGAGAAAAGAAAACCTTACAAAATAATGCTGGAATGAAATTACCAGTGAGGACAATCCCCTTTGGGAAATTATAGTTAAAGTAGCCTAAGCAAATGAAGGGGGTTTAAAAAGGTACTTAAATATTGTTTTAAGGAGTTGTAGTGGTGAGGAGGAGGCCCCCCAAAGCTCAGCAGAACAGTGAACTACTTCAAACACTGGGTTTGTGTCAGATTGTTCATGGAGGCTGCTGCAAAGAGTGAATCTGAGTCAGCCCTGAGAACAACAGCACGAGGAGCTCAGCTCCCCGAGTGTCTGATTGCAACAAATGTGCATAAAACCATCACTTGTGCTATTACCTTCCACGATTTCTTCAAAATCATCCACAAAGAATTCTTTCAGGGGCGGTCTTTTAGGTCTTTTCAAGGTGTTCAGCAGCTGCTGAATTTTTGTGGAGACTCTGCTGCTCACAGGAACACCTGGAGGGAAAGACCCGAGCACTGAGTGCCCCGTCCAGTCCTTCCCCGGACACCTCCGGGCACTGGGACTCCACCACCTCCCTGGGCAGCTCCATTGCCTGCCCACGAGGAAATTCCTCCCAAATGCCAGCACCACAGCCGTGGTGATGCCTTAGGTTTGAACTTTTCTGTGTTTCAAACCCTGTCCTGCCTGGTGTGTGACTCTGCAGTTCCTTGTGCCCTGGGAGCTGCTGTTCTCTCCTGCTGCTCACACACAACAAACCTCTGCAGGTTCCCACTCCAAGGACACCGGGCCCCAAATGTGTCAACTCAAAGCCTCTAAAGGGGGGCAAACTTGGGGGGTAATTCCATCATGAACTGAGGTGATCATTGGAGAATGAACCCTGAGATGCAAATGAACCCAACTTATCAAAGGGGGAAGAACCTGTGAGCCAGGGTCCAGCTTGGGTGGAGCCTCTGGACTGCCCAGGGTGAGCCTTTGAAGGCCTTCAAATAAATCCCTCCTTTTATTCTCTTATTCTTGCCTGGTCTCTGTGTTTTAGGTGCCCACCCAAGGCATCACCAACACAGTAAAGTCTTAATGCTAATACCAAAACCATCCCAACCTTGTGAAGCACTTCAACGGGATAAAAACTGGAGTTGGGAGGATAAACTGGAGTTGGGAGGATAAACTGGAGTTGGGAGGATAAACTGGAGTGAGTTGGGAGGATAAACTGGAGTTGGGAGGATAAACTGGCGGTGGAAGGATCAACTGGAGGGAGGTGGAGGGATAANAACTGGAGTTGGGAGGATAAACTGGAGTTGGGAGGATAAACTGGAGTTGGGAGGATAAACTGGAGTGAGTTGGAAGGACAAACCAGGCGATTCCAGCCCTCCCTGACACTGCAGAAGCTCCGGGGTGCCCCGAAGGCTCCGTACCATCGGCGGTGTCCATGAGGCTGGAGCGGTTGGATCCCTTGTGCATCCCCTTCACGATTCCCGAGGGAGGGAGGTCGATGGCTGCCGGCCGTGCTGAGGGGGTGGAGGTAGTTGCTGTGACATCTGGGGGGACTGAGAAACTTTCTAAAAAAAGAAGAAAGCTGCTAAATACACCTTTTTGTTCTCCCCGAGCAGCAAAGCGTCAGTCACCTGTTAGCAACAATCCTAAGGATCGGGTGGGTTGGACGTTTGGGAACCCTCACAAATGCTAAACACAGATTCCTAAAGGTTCAGCAGCTCTAGGAGAGGCACATTATCTGCTCTGGAAACCAAAAAACCAAAGGCACAAGGTTTTGTGTCCGTGTCAGGAAAGTGCTTCAGCAAAACAGAATTCCTGCGCTCGGTTTCTAACCTCGAAGCTCAATCTCTTGACATTCAGTACTGTAAAAAAAAATAAATGAATAAATTTGTAAAAGTTTGAGATTCACGTGAGCTCTGAAACACCCAAAGTCCAGAACAAATCCCTCCCTCACCTATGCACTGATCTCTCTTGCTAGAATTCTACTATTTAGCTTTTTTGTGAGTGAGGGCTTTTGAAAACAAAACACGTGGGAATTCGACCAAAGCAGATCAGCAAAAATCGTGTTGGGTTTCAATCCCTTCCAGCTGGGTGGTTACAGAGCTCGTCCAGCAGCTACAGGATAAATCCAATGAACAGTGTGAGCTGGGGCTTACTTCTGCTTCAAGCTGCAAGACACTGTCCTGGCCTTTCAGCCGAGGCTGCAGCTGCATCCTGCAGGAATTCTCCAGTCAACTGTCTCTTAAAACAAGGGATTTTTGCTTTGTGTGGGGTTTCTTTGCACAACCCAGCAGGTTCAGTCATCTGATGGGGCAAGAATATTCCATTCTGGCTTAACAGCACCAGCAACTGTTGCTTACAAAGGGAAAACCCAACAATCTGAAACCACGGGCTGGGTTTTACAGAGAGTCTGAAGTCAAATCCTGAATAATTCCCACTGATGGGGTTTTGTGATCGATTCTGTGTCGATTTCCCTTTTTCTGAGGAGGAAAAACAACCCATTTCTGCATCCCTTTGGAGACGCAGTGGCAAGGAATATTTCTCATGTGCTGAACTTCTAAAATCCCTGGAAAGGACGTGGATTTGTACAATCCAAACATCCACAGGGCTTTTCATTGCTCTCCCTCCCTCTCTCTCTCCGTGTACAGAACTGTGCACGTGAGAGCTCTGCTCCCTTGAACCAGGTGTTAACGCGGGGTGAACGTGGGCAAATAGAATTCTGACAAAGACTCAAAGCTTCTGTTTTGCATAAGACACTAATTAGATTAGACAGTAGATGTTCTGGAGGTAAAAAGCTGTGTTACCTTGATTCATTAACAGAAGGTCGTGCGGCCTTCTGCACGCTCCAATTAAAAACAGCCTCTCTGCTTCAAAGGCATTAATTATATTGACTACATTTTATGGGCAATCTCCTCAGTTTTCCATTCCGGGAAACAATTTGCATCCCAGCAAATAAACAAACAAAAATAACAGCGATAATAATAATAATAATAAAAAAAATAAATAAGTGAAAGATAAAATCACCAGCACTTCTAATGCACTGCTTGCCCCAACCCAGTTAAGCAGAAGCAGAGAGCACATGAAATACAGACAATGTCCTACGGTGCAGGAATTTCCTCACCAGCAGCTAAAAAGGACAAACATACACAGAGCAAAAACAAACTTGGCCATTTCATACAGAAGCATCAGCAGCAAGGAGCACCTCAGAGCCTCAGAAAACTGAGCCCGGGGTATCCAGATCTGTAGATTTTGCTCCGTCTCCTCGGTACCTGGATGCTCTGGTTATTCCTCAGACAGTCAGGGAAGAGCTGGGCTAAAGCTTTACTCCTCTAACCCCGTTTTTTTAGAGACAGGCTCATTTGTTCACACACACGGCTGGATTTGGCTCTTTTTCTCTTTCCTGATCTACCGCAAACGATAAACCATCAGGGCTCAGAGCAAAATGAGGATGTTAAACACAGCATTTCCCCACTCCACAGGCACAGACACCCCTAAGGGATTCGTCAGGACACAGATGAAAATGCCACTCGTGCTGGGCAGCTTCGTGCCCACGGGAGCTCCCAAGAGCTGGAGACATAAAGCAACACAGGACACAGAGAGTTGTGCCTCCTGCTCTGTCCACACTGTCCCTGGAGTCTCCCCTGCTTCCAGAAGCTCCTGCTCCCCACTCTCCCTTTTTACAACCACCTCAAGCTTCTGAAATTCGTCAGGAAAACAACGGCGTGACCGTGGCAACTCCAACCAATCCTAGCGAGTTCCATCAGTACCAGCTAAACTCTTGCTCCGAATTTCCCTCCTGCAATGGACAACTGCAGCTTTATCAACACAGTCTGAACTCGAAGCGATTGTTCTGTTGGTACCCAGCTCCTACCTATTCGAGTATTGGCAAATACATCAGCTAGTGACCCACTGGTCCCTTTGCCTTCTCCATGGGAAAGTGTAGAGGATGCTGATGAGGATGTGGATGACCCCTGAACAGATCGGTTGATCCAAGACTCAGCATTCTGTAAGCTCTGGTGCAATGCAGCAGAGAGAGCAGCTTGGCGCCTGAGCGAGCCCTCGTCCTCGGAGGCGGAAGACGTGTCTGTGTGGAAGCAGAAAGAAAATCTAGCTGCTTAGGGAAAAGCACATGGCACTGAACATGCTCTTTCCAATCACATATCAACGGCACAGGCTTTCACGGGGAAGATCTGTTTTTCCACGGGCTGTCACATCGGCCAAACCAGAGGTTAAAGCAGCGGGATTGTCAGTGGGAACACACTCACCCCTGTTTGAGTCACCTCCTCAGACAACATCCTTCCCCTGGGGTCTGCAAGCCTAGAACTTAACTCTCATTACTTTTCCATTCACGTTCCATAATATCTGTTTTGCCTAACTCTGGTCCATTCCGAACTGGAAAGTGAGGGGTCAGGGTCGTTGTCAAACTGCAAAGTCCCAGGAACAAAGAAAACGCAGGAAACGACTGTGCCAAGGCCACAGCAGAAAACGCTTTTGTCCGGGGCTCTAAATGGGGCCCTTTCAATCGCAGAAAACAAACAAAAAGCCCAACCCCAAAACAAAACAGAGAAATCTACAGCAAGGAACTGCTTCCTGTGTGTCCGTCCCGGAGCACGGATACCTCGGCTGTCCCAAAATTGTGAACTAATTGTTTAATTACCGTGAAGAGAGCACTCAGGTCTTGAGATGTTGAGTTGTACAGCGCTAAATACAAACACACAGGTGGCTGCTTTGGCCTAAATGAAGAACATTCAGGTGTTCTTCAGAGTGATTTTCTGCCTACACTCGAGGGGTAAATCAAACTACTAAACCACGTTCTACCCACTGGCCAGAGTGGAGTTACGAGCTGAGGCAGAGGACTGACTCCAGCCACGCTGTAAGCGCTGACCTCGATTCGTGGGACTCCCACAGCACCAGGATGTGCTGCAGTCCTGGACAAGTGAGCACAGAGCTGAGACCCAAGCAGACACCAGGAACATGCATCAGCCCCCCGGAGAAAGGAAGGGAAGAAGGAAGTGTGATAAGACAGGAAGTGAGGAGGAGGAGGAGAAGGAGGAGGAGGAGGAGGGCCATGGCCTAGCAGAGCAGTTTCAGAGCTATGAATTCACCAGGAGACGTGGATTCATAACATTCGGATGACTTTGTCAATCCAAATGGCTGCGATGCTTCTGCACAATGAGACACAACACAGAAGTCACTGCCAAAAACCACACGGACTCGTTTGTCAGTCAGTGCATCCAGCTGCTGGAAAACAGAGGGTTATTGATATCTGCTGCACATGCATCGTGACAGACACCGTGTCACCCAGGGATTCTGCTGCAGCCAGTACGTGGCAGGGGTGGGAAAAGCCCTGCAAGTCGTGGAATCCCACCGGACCCCTGCGAGGTCCTTGCCCAGAAACAAACATCGCTGCGAGCCCTCCTCTTGTGTGCTGAGCACTAAACATCAATGAAAATGTGAATTCTCCATCAGAAACAGGTGTGAGGGGAAGCAGAAGTGGCCTCAGTGCGGGCCTGCTCAGCTCTGGCCAATTTGAACCACCACGGAACACCCTGAGCTGGACCCACGAGGACCATCCAAGCCCAACTCCTCGCACAGGACATCCCAAGAATCCCACCACGTGGTTCTTGAGGAACTCCTGGGAGGAAGAGAGGTCACTTGCCAGCCCCAAGAGAGGACCAAGAGACTCCCCGCGGGTGTGCGAGGAGCCGGAGCACCACCAGCAGCGCCGGCAGCCCCCGGCTTGGGAAGGTTTGTCCCCGGACACCCCCGGCACAGCCTCACCTGGGGGAGTGCAGGCGTCTGCCGGCGACTGGACGAAGGTGGAGCGGCGCTTGGTGGGCATGGGCAGGGCCATCTTCTGCTCCTTGTGCTTGGCCAGCGCCGCCTGGACCGCTTCCGTGTGGATGTCTGCGGGAGGGAAGGGCACGGGCTGCCTTCAGCGACAGCAGGAGGGGGCACACACAGCGCTCCCACTCACACCGAGACCCCAACCCGCCTGTTTGTGGCACCCCCACCTCCAGAGCCCTCCCAGTGACCCTCTTCTGCCATCCCAGGAGCAGCATCGCCTCTTATTTTCTTTTTTAAACGAGGAAATTAATTGGGGTTCCTGAAGTCAGCAAGCGGAATGCAGGGCCAGGTTTGGTACTCTGGAAACTTCTGGATTAAACTCATGATATCCTCGTGTCTCTGGCAACTTTCACAGAAAGCTCAAGCCTGGCAGATTGTTCCCCTCAAACAGAAGATTATCCTAAAATCTGCCTGTGCACCATTTAAATATGCACAGAGTGTGTGCCTGGCCTCAGGTGCAGCTCGGGTCTGTGCAGTGTCTGATTCAGGAAAAGCCTTCTGCTCCCAAATGGATGCAGATTACACATAAATCTTGGGAGTTGAACTGTGGCTGTACATACGGGCTGATTAGGAACTGAAACGGGTTGGGATGGGAGGTTTCCATCCCTCTGCAACCCCCAGGGTTCTTTGAAGGAAGACACATCGCTGGTGAGGAGAAATCAGCTTATTAAAAACCAGCAATGAGCAGGGAGAGCTCGTCCACGTTCATTTCTCAGATTAATGTGTTTTAATAATGCTTTTAAAAACCCAAACCAGGCTCTCCTAACACTCCATGAAAAGGTGGGATATGATGGTGTCACTGGAGAAGGGAGATTTAACAAACTTTATCTGCCTGTGTCGAGAAGAAAACTTAATTCTTGTTATTGTAAAGTGAAAAACAAAACTAGGGAACCAAAAATAGGTGCCAACACCTTCCCCTCTCCTGAAGCGAAGCAGGAGCTCGGCAGGTGCTGGGCAGCCCTTCCTGCTACTCCTTGGAGCTGCTCTCCCACCCCAGCTCCCAGAGCACAGCACTCACCAGCTCCAGGAGCTGATAGTACCTGTCACCTCACTCAATGTGACCACCTACAGACACGGTCAAGGAAGGTTTTTTTCCAATCTATGAACAATTTGCACCAAACAATTCGCATCAAGCCAGAAAATCAGGGTGGCTGATTATTTGTTATTTGCTTTTTCTACCTAGAAGTGGTTTTGATTGAGCAGCTGCACCCCCCAGTCTGACGTTTCACTACAGAGAACCACCAAGGCAGGACTTTCCATCAGAGAATAATTCTGATTCCTTGAGAGGACACAGCACATTCCTCCCCGTGGAGGGGAACCCGGGGGACTCCTGGCCCTGCCCTTACCGGATCGGTAACGTTCATCTCTGGCTCCCCCTGAGCGGGCTCGGTGGAATTTGGATGAGGATGAGGAGGAGGATGATGCTGGGGCTGGAGTTGCAGACGGAACGGGCATCTGAGGTCTGGGTTCCTTCTGTAATGCTGGATCGACCCCTGGAAAACACGGAGCAGGAAACAAAAGGAGCTTTTTTGGCCCAGAGTTTTCCCTTTCCCCATGACAGGGCTGTGGATGTCGGGAAGCTGGTTTGTCACTCAGTGTCCCAGTGACCAGCGCTTGCTATTGACTGGAAAACCAATAATGAACCAGCAGCAAGAGCCTTTGCTGTTCCCATTAATCACAAACCCAAGGAGACCTCCAGCTGTCCGGTTCTGGCTTCCAGCACGCCAAGTGCGTGGCTTTATCATCCAGGAAAAGTTTGTTTTTCCCATTAAAACAGGAAGCAAAACAGATAATCTGATAAAACATCATAATTTTACATAATTCAGCAAGAGCAACTCGGAATCGTTGCTACTGGAGGTTCAATTCTAAAACGAATCCGTGTGTCAGAGGGAAGTTTTGAAAACTGAAACCCAAAGGTCACCCAGCTGTGATTTCCTCCAGGCTGTCACCCGGAGTCACACAAAACCAAGAGCGACGGCGTCACCTGAGTACGGCGCTGCCTCGGAATCCTCACAAACTACCCAGGGACCAGAGAACTGGAGAGGAAACCACAAATCCTGGGCTTCAGTTCCAGTTACACGGCTTTTGAGGTGTGTGGTTTCAGGTGAACGACTTCAGGGGAGTGCCTCGAGCTCAGGGGGACTCACAGCAACAGCCCTGAGCTGGCTGCAGGAGTCTCCACGGGGTCGCAGAATCCCCGAGGCTGGAAAAGCCCTCCCAGACCATGGAATCCAAGCTGTGCCCCATCCCCACCTTGTCCCCAGCCCAGAGCACTGAGTGCCACCTCCAGCCCTTCCTGGGACACCTCCAGGGATGGGGACTCCAAACCTCCCTGGGCAGCGCCTTCCAAAGCCTGAGCACCCTTTCCATGGGGAAATTCCTGCTGGTGTCCAACCCAAACCTCCTGACTCCCACCCAGCTCCACCCTCCTGTCAGGGAGTTGTGGGGTGAAAAGGTCCCCCCTGAGCCTCCTTTTCTCCAGGCTGAGCCCCCCCAGCTCCCTCGGGAGTTCTCCAGCCCCTTCCCCAGCTCTGTTCCTGTCTCTGGACACACTCCAGCCCCTCAATATCTCTCTCTTGTAGAAAGGTATTTTTTTAATTCCTCATCTTCCTTCATCCATCTCCTGCCCCTTCTAAAACCCCAAAGAGCAAAATATTACTGGAATATTACTGAATGTTAGAGCAAACTAACAACCCACTTCATTGTGGATTGTTAATGATTCTTTAAACCACCACGCCAAAAACTGAGCACCTTTATTTCCAGTTAAAGAGGAGATCTCCTGCTATCCAGAAATCCTCAAACCACATTAGGGGGACAAACTATTATTCCACTGGGACAAACAATACCCTTTCCACTGGTATTTTTTGGATACAGTAACACAAATCAGAGTCCTGTATTTGCTTATCAAAACACCCTCATCCCCTGAGCAAACGTGAGAGTGGCACAAAAAGCTGGATGGAAAAGGAAAAGAGATCTCTGTGGTTCAGGTGCAGGACCCGGGCTCCAGAGGAGGATGATAAATTCAAAATCTCAGTTCACCCACATCCAAAAGCATCAGTTTGTGTCCCTTCCTGCCACTCTGGAACACATTCCATTGATAACCAGTTTATAACATCTCTGTAGCATTTATTTGCCTCCATCAAACCCAGCAGAGTTTTATTTGGACCCAAAGACAAGCACGACTTCACACAGCAACCAGAAAAGCTTCGTGTTTCCGGATCACTGGAGTATTTACGAATTCAGGCACCCACTAGATGTCAGCAGCAGATTTAACACTATTTAAAATGAATTATTAAATTCATATTCGGTTCTCTTTCGTAAGTCTTGCAAAAAGCCTCTCATCTCTCCACGGGGCATCACAGGGCGAACACGACACTCCAGTTAGGAAGGGATCAGAGGTGGCTCGGAGTGACATGACACACACAGAGAACAAGCTCTTTGTCTCAAGTGTTTTGCTCTGACATAATAACACGTTCCGGTGGCCTCGCAGAGCGTTCAGACACAGAGAGGAGGGAAGAGTGTAAATCACTGATGGTTACACAACAAAGCAGCACGAGTGAGCCGAGCCTGGCAGGTGACAGGTGATTTATTCAGCGCTCCCTTCGGAATAATCCTGCTACAGCTGCACTTTCTGCTGGCAGAAACATGACAAATATGACAGAGAGATGGAAAATGAATTGTTTCAGATCGGCTTTGAAGGATGCCACGGGTTTGTTGACTGTCTTTGGCTTCTAATGAGAATTGACTGCTTTGTGATTCCTGCGTTTTGGTGGAGGGCCAACGATTTAGAGATTCAGAGGCTGAACCATTAGAAGATCAACAAGGATAAATGTTTGCATGAATAACAAGGAGAGCAAGTGCCACATGCACAAGGAAGCAGCTGCAAACCTGTCACTCCTCTGTCTGCACCCGGAATGGAGCAGCACTGCTGGGGCTGGACCAGCTCTTCCTTCCTTGAAGATGTTTTTATTCAAGCTACATACCCATAAAAACATGGAAATAACCAACTTGAGTCCCCAGGGTTTCCAGGGCAGCCTGAACACACTCCCAGGACCCAGGGACACCTGGCCCAGCTCCAGGCATGGCTCCATGGGCTTCATGTGCTGTCCCTGCTGCTGCCTGGAATCACAGAGAACTCCCTGGAGTTAGGGACTTCGGATTTTGGGATCTGCAGATTGCAGAGACTTTTCAGGAGTTACCAGCTAGATGGACCTTAGTGGGTATTGCACCAGGAAAAAAAGCATCTTTAGGTAATTAACAGTGCTGCCTTAACTCCAGAACAACGAGGCAAGCTCCCAGAGGCCATGTGAATGGAGCACGGATCGAGCAGCAAGAATCTCCTAAATTATCCTGCTGGCATGCCCTGACACGTCCCCTTCCCTCCCTTCCTCTCCCTTCACACCCGTGAAATGGAGACACTCCAGCAGCCAGCACTGGGCCAGCGCTGGGAGAAATGGCACCAAATGCCAGCACCAAGTGTTTTCTTGTTGTTGTTGTTTGTTGTGGTGGACTAAATTAATTTTCTTCTCATTACCAAGGTGACCCGATTCCCAATCCCTCACGCATGACTTCCGCAGGGTTTTTCCAACAGGAGATTCCCAGACGCTGGGGCAGCTGGGTGTGAGATGTGTAAAAAGCTGGAGAGCTGGGCCGGAAGGGCAATCAAACCTCTGATTAATTGGTGACCTCCACCATCCCCGGCCTCTGCCCGGACTTGGGCCCCACAATGAACAGAGCAGAGCCCGGTCTCGCCAAACACTTTTTTTCCCCTCCTAATTAAACATTTTCTGAGACAAATCAAATGTGTGCACAGTGCCAGGATTGAATCATCTTCGGCCTCCAGAAGACTCGGGACAAAAGCGGGGCTGCCAAGAGCTCCTGAAGCACCCAAGGATTCCCCATTTCCTCCTCAGGCTCGGGATCTCCACTGGCACAAATGCTAGCCTGGGGACTGTAAAACCTGCTCAACAAATACCTAGTTATCAAGAGGGATTAGTCATGTGTATATTAGTTTTTGGTTTCTTTAAATGGAATTGATAAATAGGCAGCAACCGAGTCGCTGAGGTTCCCATCCCATCCTGCTCCAGGGAGTCCCCAGCCCTTGGAGAGCTGTTTGTAACAAAAATCTCCATTTTCAAGGCTAAATTACAATTTTTGCTTGTGCTCCCTTCAGCACGTGGCTCAGACAGAACACACCGATCTTTTGGGTGTAAAACCCAACCTCAAACAAGGGAATGAGCCCCACCTTGAGATGAGTAAACAACCAAATCCAACCTGAGAAGCAGCTGGAGAGCAGGAACCGGGCAGTGGTTTGGGGTGGAAGAGTCTGGAAGTTGCCACACGACAACTTTATGTTCCCCCATCAAGTGCCTGAAGGGAGCTGCTGCCATTTCCCCCCCAGTCCCGTGGTGTTGATGGGCAATAAATGCACTTTGAGCTTTTACTCTTTATCAATTTTTTTTTTTGGCAGTAGACCAGTAAATTCCAGTAGGTCCATTCAGGGCTGCCCGTCATGCCCAGTCACTGCCCGAAGTCAGAGCCAGACACATCAGTTTTTCATGGCTGAACATCTCAGCCTATCAGTCATAATTACTCTGGGTAAGCCCCAAAATAATGATCAGACACACGTTCAGCCACGTCCTGCAGTTTATAATTGTGTGTAATTATCCCCCACACAACCAGCTTTGGTTCCAGATCTCTGAACCAAAGGAAACAACTGTACCCAAAGGAGGTGAGTTCAGATCCTCTGGGGAAATCAAGCAACAAATTATGAAAATCCCAATGTTTCTCCAACAAGGCACTGAGATGGCTGAAGGACATGGCACAGACCAACACTGCAGCTCAGACATCTCTGAGAACGTTTCCAGAATGGTTCTCGAGGACCTTCACCACTGATCCAGAGCCCTCCAGCTCTCAACAAGGAGTGGGATGGACGGATGGACGGATGTGGGAGATCACAGGAAGCTTTGGGTTGGGAGGGACCTTAAACCTCATCCACGGGCAGGGACACCTCCCACTGTCCCAGGCTGCTCCAAGCCCCAATGTCCAGCCTGGCCTTGGGCACTGCCAGGGATCCAGGGGCAGCCCCAGCTGCTCTGGGAACCCTGTGCCAGGCCCTCCCCACCCTCCCACAGCACTGCAGAGTGCCACCAACGAGCTCTGGAGCTGCCAGGAACCCCTGGAGACCAACAGAAGGCAAGAACTGTGGATCCAACCCACACACCCCCCCAGTGTCCTGATCAGCTCAGGAAACACATACGGAACAGAATAATCCAGAGGTGGCAAATGGGATCTCAGAGCTCCATCCCACAGAGCCCCTTAATGCCACGGCTCTACAAAATCCTGATTCCAGCCCAAACAAGGACCTACCTTGGGTTTGAGGAACGTACGGAGCCAGCAGCTTTGCTCTCTTCTTCTCATACCCCTTCTGTGTGATGTCCCCTAAAAACAAGCAAAGAAAACTCATTGAATCACATTGGAATTCTTCCATTTGAGCTCTGCTTGCTTTTTTTTTTCAGTGTCACGAAGGTTTCACCTGAACACAGCTGAAGAAAACCCGAAACTCAATGAATCCAAGTACATTAGGATTTCAAAGCTCCCTATTACAGAACTTCTGCAGTTTCCCTTGGGATCAGAGACCTGCACTATCCACTATTTAAATGCAATAACTTGGATCACAGCAGCTATCTAAATGGAATATCAAAGCAGAGAAAACCTAAAAAGGGAAACTGGGAGTGCATGAAAATATTCTGTAACCACAAAACAACTTAGGGGAACAAAGTGGGATTAATTCCCAACCAACGGGGTGAGGGGGAAGGGCAAATTCAGAGCCTCACCTCACCTTCAACTAATCAAACAGCAAACAAAGCTGGAGTCCACTCCAGCAGCTGCTTAGGGGGTCTCCAAAAACTGAGCCAAGGATGGACAGTCAACTTCCAGACTCCTGCCCAGCAAGCACAGCCCATGACCCAGCTGCCACGGGGAGGAATTTCTGCCACATCCGTAACTTAAACTTCCCCTCTTTCAGTCTGAACCCGTTCCCCCTGTCCTGTCACTGCAGCTCTGGTTGAACTGTCCTTCTCCAGCTTCCCTGCAGCCCTTTCAGACACTGCAAGTGTGAAGTCTCCACACAACCATGGAGACTTCTCCATGCTGAGCATTCCCAGCTTTCCCAGCCTGTCTCCATAAGGGAGGTGCTCCAGTCCCTTTATCAACTTCGTGGCCTCCTCTGGACCTGCTCCAACAGTTCCACATCCTCCTCACGCTGGGGCCCCAGAAGTGGACAGAGGAGTCCAGGTGGGCTGTCACGAGGGCAGAGGAGAGGGGAGATCCCCTCTGGAGTGATTGTTATTGGAGTGATCGCTCTAGAGACGAGAACAAGCGTTTGTAAACTTTTCCCTCTTTTAAAAAAACTAATCTGTCTGATCCTGGAGATGCACCATCTGGCTGCTGCCTTTTGTTTTAATTTCTCACATTACATCAGAACCACAAGAAAGACTGAAAACCTTGGAGGGATTAAAACAAACAGCCCTGCAGCGTTTCAAGCCTCTTCGTAGCCTGCCCGGCCCTCACAACCTCCCATCTCCCGGAGATTGGGAGCCATCAAACACACGGCACTAAGAAAACAGAATTATTTGGTATCGAGCTCAAATCAAGCCGCGGTTATACGATGACAAGGAGTGAGTGATCACAAACAGGATGTTTTCTTTGCCGTGAGCTGAGAGGGAGCAGCCTCAGCCCCGGAGCAGCTCCGGCCGCGGGGTTTGCTCCGAACAGGATCCTCCTGCCAGTCCCCTCCTGCCAGCGCCGGGGGCCACGCCACAAGAGGGGATTACAGGCTTGGGGCTCTAAGCCTCCCAACAGCACCAGCGTTTCTGCTGAAACATTCCAGCTAAGTGCCCGGCTTGGTCCCAAAGGTGATTTGTGAAATGCCTGGAAAGGGAACGGACTCCACTCCTCAGTGCTGGGCACTCAAACACCAGTGGCACTTGAAACACCGAGACCAGGAGTTTCAGAGCTGGAGTGGGACTCAATGGCTTCAAATTGACAGAGGTTTAGATAAGATATTGGGAAGGAATTCCTGCCCGTGAGGGTGGGCAGGCCCTGGCACAGGGTGCCCAGAGAAGCTGGGGCTGCCCCTGGATCCCTGGCAGTGCCCAAGGCCAGGCTGGACATTATGGCTTGGAGCAGCCTGGGACAGGGGGAGGGGTCCCTGCCCATGGCAGGGGGGGGATGGGATGAGGTTTAAGGTCCCTCCCAACCCAAACCATTCTCTGATTCCATGATTCTCTGACTTGCGCTGCTCGGGGCAGGGTGTGCATCTGCACACAGAGTTTTATCTCACTCCTCTCTAACACTACGCTTGAGTCAGGGCCCAACAAGTCCAAACAAATCCAGCAGCTGAAAAGGAGAATGTCCACGAAGCACTGAAATGCCAAGCAAAGCAGTAATTCCAGTGCCTGATTGCAGTGCAGAGCTCGGGTGACGCTCGCCCCGCTCACCGGACAGGTACGTGCAGGGAGGGGGACACGGCAAACTGAGCTCCCCTGTGCCCAAGGACGACGTGCTGAGTGACTGCAGCAGCTTTGCCAGGTCTGCCTCCACTTCCAGAGGCACTTTTCAGAGAATCATGAAATGTCCTGAGTTGGAAGAGACCCACAGGGATCACCCAGTCCCACCCCTGGCCCTGCACAGACACCCCAACAATCCCACCCTGGGCATCCCTGGCAGCGGTGTCCAAACACTCCTGGAGCTCTGGCAGCCTCGGGGCCGTGCCCATTCCCTGGGGAGCCTGGGCAGTGCCAGCACCCTCTGGGGGAAGAACCTTTCCCTGATCTCCAACCTGACCCTCCCCTGGCACAGCTGCAGCCGTTCCCTCGTGTCCTGTCCCTGTCACAGGGAGCAGAGATCGGAGCTGCCCCTCGGGATGAAGCTGCAGCCCCCAATGAGTCTCCCCTCAGTCTCTTCTCCAGCTGAACAAACCCAGTGCCCTCAGCCGCTCCTGCAGACCCTTCCCCATCCCCTTGTCCCTCCTTTGGACCCTTCTCCAACAGCTTTAGATGTTTTTCATATTGTGGGACTGGAGGTGAGGCTGCCCCAGGCCAGAGCAGAGCGTGACAATCCCCTCCCTCGCCCAGCCAGTGACACTGGACCCGGCAGCCCCCAGGCCAAGGTGACCCTTTGGGCTGCCAGGACACACGGGTGTCCATTTGGGAGGCACAGGGAGCCTGGGGATGGACACTGCAGGAAAACTCAGGTACGCAGGAAGGGGAGGGATTTCTCCTTATAAGCCAACCCACAGGTTTGTTCAGAGCTCGTTATTCTGTGATTAATTTCTCCACAAGATTTAATTGAACTCTTGACGTCGGTGGTTACACACTACACAGAACCAAACATTTGCCACAGAAAATTATTGTTGGAATTGCTAAGGAATACAACATACACAAATAATGCAAGTACATTACGAACAAACACCAGAACTTTACCGGCAGCATCCCGTTCTGTTTCACACGCTGGGAAGCAGAGAATTCTCTCTAATTACTTGCTCCACACCAATATCCCACCAGTAAAACAAACCCATCCACACTGGAATGCAAGCACCGTGGTTCCTGGGCTCGCATCTGGAAATCTGAAGCCAAGGTGAGACACTACTGAGAAACAAGAAGGTAACTCAGGCCACGACTTGCAACCTCGACTGCCATGTGATGCTCATCGTTGATATTAGTGCTGTAAAAAGGATTCTCTGAGCATAAGCCAATAAAAAAATAAAAGCCTAATGCTATTTGGCAAAAGCAGGGAAGTTTCAAGGAGAAAAATTCAAGCAATAAATATAATAAAGGTGACAGATTCCTGGGACTCTCTGACTCTATCTTTCTAGTGCTGAATTTCCAATTCCATCTGAATTTTTACATTGTTGTAACATAAATAAATAGATCAACCACTATTTTGACAAACAGGTTGACAGTCTCAAACACCTGCACAGGATTAGAAAATGTAAAGCCTCAGTTTTGAGACCAGCCCTACTGAAAACTGGGCAGCAGGGACTGAAAGGTTTGGGGAAAGAGAGAAATCCGAGTTTTTCCAGAGCACCAAACCACAGCTACCCAAAACAAAGCTCCAGCAAGACACGGGGATTGTCCTCTCGGGAAAAACCTCCCGTGCAGGCACGGGTGGCAGGTGTAGAGTCACCTCATGGACACAATGATTTGACTGCTGCAACCACAACTGTCACAACCAAACTGGCACGTCCAGCCTTGGGAACAAGTGTCCCTTTGACACGTGGCACGGGTGGAACGAAGCTGTTGAATGAAACCTCTTTCCTGGTCATGCAGAGTCCAAATTTGGTACCGATCCGCTGACACAGACACAAAAGAATCACTAAAGAAGAAGTTTTTCTTTCACCCTGTTCCTTTCCTGCTGATCTACTGGGCATGGAAGTGGCGAGATCTGGACACAAACGTGGACTTCCTCACGGAATATCATAAATTACAGCCACAGGAAGAGCACCAGGACAATAGGGCCGCAGGCTCTGGAGCCATTCACTCCTCTGACATAAACTTGGTCAACCATTAACGCCCCTTCCACAAATAAAACACTCTTGTCACACTTTGGGTGCTAAATTCTCCCGGGGAGCTCAAAACCCACCCTGAGAACCACAGCCCCTCTACGGGCAGATGGAAGACGGGGCACACTACAGAGAAAACACCAGCAAAGCAAACGAAAGCTGATAATTTGGCTATAAAATGGTGTTTGTTCATTCCCAAGGAAGAAATTAAAACACCAACAGTGCTGAGACTCTCCTGGCTCTGCTCCTGGCTCCATTTCTGTTCAGTTCACTCTGTATTTATCCATATCCGCAGCGAGCCGAGGCTGAGCCTCCCCAGGGCTGAGGCCCTGCCCAGGAAATGGGGTTCTGCTCAAAGGGAAGCAGTTTTAGGGGTTTTAGAGGAGAGATGAGAGTGAGCTGAGCTGCTGCTGTGGTGGAGGAAGAGGCTCTTCTTCCTTCCTGCCACCTCCGCTGCAGCGACAGCCCCGGTGCAGCGACGTCTTCAGCTTCCACAGGGTCACCAGTGCCCTGGAACAGAGCAGGAGCAAACACAGCCCCCTCACCGCTTCAGGGGTCATCTGATTCCCCTAATTTCTTCAGTGAAAATACAGAATCCATCCTCATCACGCAGATCCAGCGGGAATGTTCTGGGAGCGCCAGAGAAAGGATGAACTCGCAGCGCCAGGGACCAGGAGAGAGCAGGGAAGGACACCTGCAGAGCTGGGATGTCACACCTGCAGAGCTGGGATGTCACACCTGCAGAGCCTGGATGTCACACCTGTATTCAAATCCTGCACCAGAGGAGCCCCGGGAGCCTCTCTCCCCACCCGGGCCGGTGACGCCAGGCTGCTTTTCAGCAATTAGCGTTGATGATCTGTTCTAACCAGTGGTGCTCAATCAGTGCAAGGTGGTAACACCCGCTAATCCTGCTAGCTCAGACAATGCTCCTCTTTCAACATCTCCCTGCTCCCCTTCCCCCATGGAATGAGAACACTGAATCATTTACTGTCTAACAAAACCATAATTACTACAGTGGAGAAATTAAGGAAAATGATCACGTAGGGCACAGCATCTCCCCAACAAAGCCTCCAAACACTGGGCTGCAGCAATGAAAGGATTCCAATTGGAAAGCAGTTTGTGTGCATTGCAAAAAAAAAAAAAAAAGTTTGTATGCTTTAAAAAAATCTGTTGATGTTTCCAACAAGTTTGTGCTACCAGGGAATCCTGGTGGTGCTTCTGGCACTGCCACGAGCCCCAAAACACAGACAGTTACTCCACTAAAAGCAAACACGATGAAAAGATTGCAACAAAAATAATGAAATTGCTCTATTATCACTGCTGAGTGTGGAGTTCAGCTCTCACCCCTACAAATGACCTGATGACTTGGCCTTTCTTGCCTACTGCCCTGCTGATGTCCAGGCACGGGATAGGCAACGTCCCCCCGTGGTTTTACCATCTCGAACCTGCTCTGCAAGAGCAGAACAGAGAGCCTGGCTCTGCAGGGCTTGGGTCTGGAGTGCCAACACCGAGACAAGGAAGACCAGAGGAGCTGCTGAAAGTCCAAAATGTTCTTTTGCTGCACGTCACCTCCAGATAAGGCCTTTCAAGTGAGACTGGAGTGGCAGGTGGCACGTTTGAGAAACCCAGAGTGAGGATTAAGTGCCCTTGTGGCCCGGGCGAAAAATGGGCACAGCACAGGGCCAGCACTCAGCAAGAAATGCTGTCATCACTCATTTATGCACTTACAGCTGGTTCCCACCTTTCTTAAAGAAGAAATTCTTCCCTGGGAGGGTGGGGAGGGCCTGGCACAGGGTGCCCAGAGAAGCTGGGGTTGCTCCATCCCTGGCAGTGTCCAAGGCCAGGCTGGACGGGGCTGGGAGCAGCCTGGGACAGTGGGAGGTGTCCCTGCCCATGGCAGGGGGGGGCACTGGATGGGCTTTAAGTTCCCTTCCAACTCAAGCCAGTTTGGGATTCTGTGATTTTCCTGGAGAACCAGCAACTTCGAGACATCCCCCACTCTCCCCAATGGTTTTACCAAGGGTTAAAACCGGGACATCCTCACTCCAGGGCTTCAGCAACCCAAAACACAACGTTTAAACCTTTTTTTCTAAGGCTGTGTGCTCAAACAGACTGTACCTGTGCAATGCTTTAACTCCTCCTACCACTCTCAGCTACAACTGCGGCACAAAAACTACATTTGAAACAAGTTTAGACAATTGCCTCGTTCTGTTTGAGGCCAAACGATGATGCAGCTTCAAAGATTCCCTCCTCCTTCCTTTGGGTGAAGCTGTATATCAGGTTTCCTTCTTGGAGATAATAGCAAGGTCTGTGAACAAACAGCCTTCCAGAAAAAAGCCCGATTTCTTGAAAGAAACAACACCTTGCTCACTGTACCTGTCACCAAACAACCAGCACAGGTTTGGGCTCTGCAGTTTCCCTTTAACAGCACCATTGTCCCCACTGGGAGCATGAATAGGGCACTGAGAACCCGGCCGGGCTCACAAAGCTGGGTTTGTTGGGCACAAGCATTAAACTGCCCCGGCTTCGGTGTTAGAAGTTTCACAGACAGATCAGCTCCAGATTAATCCACACACACAGAACAAGCCGACTCGGCCGCAGCACTGTGGGGGCTCTGTTCTACAGCTCCAAAACCCCTTTTCTAAAAGGCTTAGGAGTGTTGTTTTACCAAATTAAAACTATTTTAATCTCGACATTTATTATTTCTGAAGAATTCCATTCAAGATGAGGTTTCTGTGGCAGGGCTGGCCGGTGTTCAGGGTCTGGGTCATTCTGGGTCACAAGGTGCTCTTCGCCCCGGGTCACTCACCGGGTGCCATAAACCTGAAGGGGTTTTTTTTTGTTGTTGTTTTAACTTTAAGCAGCAAATCCAACTCCTGAAACTACACCGAAGAATCTTCTTTATCTTGCAGCAGCATTTCCGAGTTGCAGCAGATCCAGTGTCCTCGATTCACCCGTCTGGGCCGTGTATTTCCAGCTGTAATCTTCGAGGCCATATGTTATGCATCACCAAGTGGGTGAGCTAAGGACAGGGTTCGGTTCCCCCTGTACACCTGGGCTGGGGGCATCGGTGATGAGGAGGTGCCACCAGCTCAACCTCAGCCACAGACCCCCCCCTTCCCTCACACAGAGACACATCTGGGAACTTATGGTGGGCATTTCTGCTGAAAATAGCACTATCCAGGGTCAGCAGAACGAGTTCTCAGAGGCTTTGGGAGCTAGGACTGGGAATAAAAGAGCCTCTCGTGGGTGTAACTGTGCTCTGGTTGGTTCTTCTGTCGCAGCAGGCATGAGAACGTGCTCGCCGTGACCGTGTGTGGCTCACGCAGCCTCATCACATCCTGGGATCTCTGTTTAAAGTTTATTTAAAGGAATTCCTCAGGTACGTTGGTCAAACGACCTCTTCTTCACCTCTACGTAAGAGCTCAAGAGCCAGAAAGACTTTGCCTTTCGGATCCTCTGGGGGGACGATGGGATGCAAAAAGCACTCGTGCATCAGGAGGAATTTCCCCATGGAAAGGGCAGTTTGGCATTGGAAGGGGCTGCCCAGGGAGGTTTGGAGTCCCCATCGCTGGAGGTGCCCAAAAAATGACTGGATGTGGCACTCTGGGCTGATGTCACAGGTGGGGATCAGCCACAGGTTGGATTCCATGACCTTGGAGGGCTTTTCCAACCTCAAGGATTTGCCATTTCTGTGATCGGCCACAAAACTGTGCTGCCAACGCACAGCTAACATCCACCTTTCCAAAAGGTAAAATGTGTTTTAAAAAACGCCCCAAAGACTCTCGGAGATAAACTTTTAAAACCTTCAACTCCATCAGTAAATTGTGTTAGCCCTGATAACCCTAAACACAGGCTCTGCTCAACTGCCTCCAACAAAGGCCTGCAAAATCCAATCACCAAAGCCAGCTTTAGATGAGATGTTCTATTGCCAAGTGCAGCCACATCAATTTTACGTCACCCATAAAATTTACGTGCAGCACGTGCACACAAACAGCTGAATCCCATGTACAAATAATAAATCTTGCCTGTAACCCCATCCTAGGGATAAAAAGTAAAAACCCTTTAACTAGCTACAACTTGTCATTGGGGGGGAAACGCATTTTCCCTCCTGAATGCAACAAACCCAAGGCTTTGTCACAAACAGGATTTTACAAAATCTGTTCAGGAGAAATGTTTTCATCTGTTTTTAACAGGCAGTCAGTGAGAACCATGTGAGCTGAGAGGCAGGAGCACTGCAGAGTTTTAACACCAGCCCTGCACCAGAAGGGGACACAGGACAGTGTCACACACACGTACCCAAGAACCAGCTGAGCTGAGTAAAGCAAGACAACTCCCAGAGCATTAAAATAACCCAGCTGAAGTGATTCTGCCCTGAATAATTCTTTTTGCTGACTAACCTCCTGCTCACAGACACCAGCAGAAATTCCCAGGTATTCCATGCCCGCCACAAGCGCAGACCTCGCGCTCTCCCACCAGACTGAAAAGCAAAGTTTCCCAGGAAATGACTAAACTGTGACAGCCCTGTGATTCAGCACCTGATTCAGGCAGGTAGAGCATTGTCTCCCTCCGGGTACACACGGAATTATTTGAGCTGTGAGTGCTGATAACGCTCTCCCAGGAGCTGCCTGTCCAGCCCAACGACAAGAGATTGCACACAAACTCTGCCTGCACTTTCTGCATTGGACAGACAAGTGTGGACAGGTGATTTTCCAAATCAAGCCTGGTTTTAGCCCAGGAATAAAACCAAAGAGATCGAAACAGAATTTACTGTGGGTTTTAATCCTGTCACCCACTTCTTCTTGGCTCTCAGGTGTCAATATTTAATAATTCTCTTGACCTCCATTTTTTAACGTAAGCCAAGTGCCACAGGGACTCCTTGCTGGTAACTCTCCTCCCACCCTGACTCCACAGCAACGCCTTGTCCAACCATACCAAAAGGCACTTTGGGTGCACAGTTCAGTCCAGCTGGACCTGAAGTTACTTTTCCCAATCAAATCCTAGATCCTTGAGTAAGATGCAAGAAAGGGAGAAGAAAGAAGAGCAATTATTGCCCTATCTAGTGATCAAACACAACTGCTCACACCGAGTATTCAGCAACTCTGACCTGCCCTTAAAACACGGCGCAGAAACTAACCCAGTTGGCACCTCACCCTGCACAGTAATTATGTATTTCCAGATGGGATAATGCTATTCCAAGTCACAGAGCGATGAGGTCGATGATTATGCATGATGAAACAAAGAAAGAGAACTCAATGGAGGCATCAGCACTCACGAGATCCCTCCTCAAACAAAACCCAACTGAAAAATTGAACCGGCCGAGCACAGTGAAAAATCAATCGCGAGAATGAACCTTTCAAAAACCAAGAGGTGAGAGACACATATCCCACACCTCTCCTGCCCTGGTTTTCCTAAAGAGCCAGTACCAAGTGTGTATTCATGAGGATGTTACTCCTATTTCATAGAAAAAGCAGCAGAGAAAGTGGAGGCTGCTCAAGAGAGCAAAATCCGTCGTTTGTCCCAGAGCACTGAAATCTGCAGCAGAATCCCCAGTCACTGCACTCCCGAGTGCTCACTCGAGGACAGTCACTATTAAACAGGATTAGTCACCAGAGCAGGATCCCACTACTTAAAGGCAAAGCAATACAATTATTAAACTTTTACCAGCCTCCAATTAGTGTGCGACACCTGTAATTTGACTGGCGCAGACTCCCACCAAATTCCCGACGCGTTCCCGACGGAGGCAGCAGCAGCAGCAGCAGCAGCAGCAGCTCTGGGAGCTGCACAGAGCCAGGCTTGGCTTTCCTGCTCGTTCCCTTCCAGCCTGACTAAGTGGGAACCCAAAACACCTTTTTCAATACCCTTGGACCTGCTCTGCACACCCCCAACCCGAACACGGGAACGCATCGGTATCCCCGGGAATGGGAGGCTGCCCCGTGGAGCAGCACAGCTCCTCCACGCAGACGCCAGGCCAGCTTTCCTGCACTCAACAGCACAACCCATTCGAGTCGGCTCCAAGCCTGGGAAACCAGATTTAAATAGACAGAGCAGAAGAAAAATGTCCTGCACAGCATGGCACGAGCAACAGATTCCAGGCCCCGCGTTCAGTCCGGGCTGTGTGAAGCTTTCAGTTGTGTTTACATCAGCATCCACGGCTCCTTGAAGAATGGCACTGCTAAGGAAACCCTGTTGGCACGTCACCAGCAGGCCTAAGAAACCCCATTATCCTGTCAGCTGCAATGCTCTCTTTACAAGAAGGATCACGCGAGGAGCGACTTCTGTTCGGGGCTCTTTGGGCAGAGTCAACGTCTGCTCCGGCAGCGCTTTGTTCCCGCTGAGGAGCAGGATGTGGCGAGATCCTTCTCATGTGAAAGCCTTTAAGCTGCGTGGAAGATCAAAATAAATGAGCCAAACTCGGCAGCAAAGAGGAGAACCCTCCAAGCTCAGCCCCGACAAACCCGGCTGCACTTTGCAAACACACCCCAAAGCCACTGAACGTGGCTGCTTCAAGGGAGGATGCACTTCTCTCCCAGCACACCCGTCCCTCCTAATTAATAAAGCACATTAATAGTTCTTCAACAAGAATGACATTCAGGTTTTGGCACCAAGTGGCCTTTTTAAGTAGAAAAAACATCCTTTTACCATAAAGAGAAGGAGCAGTCAATTTACTGCCCTGGTTACGCAGGATATCGCCCCGATATTTCTGTTGTTCCAATCACCAACATCCTCACACACGGAATTTTCTTGCCTTCTGTCGGCACAACACTGCTGTCAAAACGTATTTTCACAAAGCTGGGAGGACATATATCCCTTCCACACTGGCACCAGTGGACCTTGAACCAAAATAAACAGGCCTCAAAGTAAAAACCATCTTATCCACCAGCCATCTCCAAATCCATCCCCGGTTCTGACAGAGAATTTTCCTCCCCTTGCCTCTCCCAGGGTGCAGTATCTCCTCTTCCAGTTTAAATAAACTGATTTCTCAAATGTCTGGCTTGTAGAGGGAAGGAAGTGTGGAGAAATCAGCAGGATTATTTAAGAGCACACAGTCAGCAACTTGACAAAAAGTAAAAGAACGCAAACAAAAGGGGCTCTCGTGGACTGAAAGGCAACCAGACCTGCCCTCGTGTCCTGCGCTGTTCACTTGACCAGAATGCCTCGAATTTGGAGAAGAAGGAACTATTTATGTCTAGTAACAGGCAAAAATTCCACGGTGTATTTGCACTAACAAGGTGCAATCTGTCCAAGATCAAACTTATCGTAAAAGCAGGTCCGAAACGATGAAATATTTATATAAACTTCTAACCCCATAACAGCAGTGTGAATAAAGAGATTTCAGCCCTAACCCAGCGAAAGCTGGATGTTGTCACCAAAACACTGCTTGGCACTGCTGGTTTGCACCATCCCTGCCACGGGAATGGCTTTGGGATGCAAAAATCCAGCATCAGGGCCTTCTGTGCACAAAGTGAGGGGGGAAAACACACAGGGATGGAGGACCTGAGGGGCTTGTTTGGAACCTGCTCCTGCCCACAGAGCAGAGCTGAGGAGATCTGTGTTCCCCACTGGGGAGGGACAACACGGCCCGGTCTTCACGGGCAAGGGAAGCGTTGCTCGGATGGGATACAGCATTTGCTTGGCTGGGCTCAAACTGGGGAAAAGCAAGAACTGCTGGTTCTGTTTTCTGGTTAAGATCATGGGGAAGTTACTCACAGAACAAGATGAGCTTCTTAAAAGTATTTCAGCAATAAATCAAAACAAATAAACCCTACTTTCACAGTTCAAGCCAATCCAAATGCTCTCTCCAGTTGTCCTCACATACACTACCCCACAGCAAGCAGCCTGACAAATCTGCTAAAAGCCTCGAGAAGCCTAAATTAAATATTCATACTCTGAAAATGATGAAGCCAGCACAAAACCCAGAGTCTCCTTTGCCACTCCGGCTCTGCGTAGCCCAGAGCGAGAGATGAAAGGTTCCCTGCAATGTGTGATGCCGAGCTGGAATCTCCAGGAAGGAGAAGGACACTGGGAGCTCTGCCTTGGGGAGTTCAGGGTTGAGTTTGCCACTTGGGGATTTTCCTGAGATGCTCCCTTACCTCCCTGTTACCTAACAGAGAACTACCCCCCATTTCCTCCAATTTAAGGATCGCTGGTTGGTCAGGTTTTAATAACAACCTGGAAAGATTTGTCAAAAGCTCCTAAAAAACCTTGTAATTGAATGATGACATCAATTACTTAATTTTAATGAGAGTGAGATCATATTTTAATTTTCCATTCTGCATTAAGTTTCAAGCAAAGGTGACTGTGCAGTTTTCTCTCAGCAATAGCCAATGTCCCTCCAAGGTGGAAGCAGAATTACTTTCAGTAACAAATTACACTTTATTGCCTTATTTCCCATTAGCACTTAATTCTACAGAATTAGCTTGGGTTCATTACTATGCAAAAAGACACGTAAATCCTCCAACTCGCTCATCAAAAACAGAAGCCCAACTTTGAACTCTCTGGTTCTCACAACAGGAAAAAATCCTGCCAGGATGGGCAGAGCAGAATCTAACACACGACTCTGAAATGTCCACGAGAAACCCCAAACCTACAAGAGAATGAGACAAAACTTAACGAATGCGTGACCCAAAACAGCAAGGTAAGAGGGTGTGACATTAGATTTGTCTTGTCAGTGGTTTGTGGGGACCCCGAGGCCTTCAGCTCCACATCACCCTCGATGGTAGAGGCAGGATGGAGGCCACGGATGGACACGGGTGCTGCTTCAGCTTCACTGTGTGACCCTGGCAGAGCTACTGGACATCCGTGGCCTAATTCCACCTCTGGTTAGGCTGGTAAGGGAGGCAGGGACTGTCCAGGCCTGTCCTTGTCCATCACTGCAGGAGCCCCACCTCTTCTGAACCTGGAAATCCTACAGAGCGCTGGTTTGCCCGCCCAAGGATCACCCTAATTGCGGTCTTGCTCCACTGACCTACAACCTGTTCCAGCATCCGTGCTCTCTGCCTTGCTCCAGCCTATTCCACACCATTCCCCATCCCTGGAAGTGCCCAAGGCCAGGCTGGACGGGGCTTGGAGCCACCTGGGACAGTGGGAGGTGTCCCTGTCCGTGGCAGTGGGGTGGAACGAGATGAGCTTTAAGGTCCCTTCCAACCCAAACCGTTCCATGATTCCAGAGATTAGTTCACTTCCTACTTGGTCTCCCAACCTCACTTCAATACGAGTTCCTCCACCACAGCCTGGGTGACCTTTCCAGCCTCACCACTGAAGAGATGAAAATTCAACATTCCCTTTTATTCCTGCTAGAAAATGACAACATAAAAAGTACTTGGACAGGAACCATCTGCTCCTGTGCCTAATGGAGCCATAATCACTGGATAACAACCATTCCACAGAACATTCCACTGTTTATAAAACCAGGGTGTCAATGTAATAACATTAATGGGGAGCTGCTTGTGTCTTTTGGATGAAATATGATATTCACAGCAGGCTTTGCTTTCAGCTACAAACACCGTGGCCTTTTCCAGCAAGGCAAAGCACCACAGACAGCACTCACAATCAGGGGGTGGAGGGGCAGGAAGGGCTAAGGACGTGTTGACAGTAATAATTTAAGACGAGATATTCTGCCAAGAAAGAGAAACGAAAGGATTAACGTCCAAATAGAAAATCTGCAATTAAGCAAAAACCTCTGAAAGAGAAGGACTGCGGACACGGCTCCGGGCTGGATCGTTGCCCTCCAATTTGTTCTCCAAGACTTCTCTGCTGACTCCATATGTTTCGTAGAAGTAAAATTCATGCCACGCCACGTAACAGCCCCTCGAGAGAAATGATGATGTTTGGGAAATAAAACAACCACTTCTCCCCAACACCTCTTGCACAACAGGATTATTTCTTAATAATATTTCTTCTTAATATTTCTTTCTTAGCGCTGGGATTCTACAAGCACAACACAGAACTGTATAAAAACATAGAAACAAAGTAAATTCATTGGAGAATCCCAGCTGAGATGCTCCTATGGAACACAGAGCTGACCGCCAGCCTGAGCATCCACAGAAACACCCGCAGGCTGCAGCACCTCAGATTTACCCAGGAAACTCTGGAGAGCTGTTTCCTCCAGCCCTAATTCTGCTGGAGGAAGAAGACACAACAAAATTCCTCCTGGGACCGCCGGGTCACACACGGGCGGCCCCCAACTCCACGAAAACACACAACCACACAGAAGCCACAAATGCAGGATGTGCTCATGACCCCAGCTCTGTGGACACAGTTCTCTCTGAAGTGTGGTGTCTGAATCAGTCGTGCTGCGCACAGGCAGGATTGAATATTTCATGTTAAAAGCTCTAAAAGGAGGAACAAAAAAAAAAAAAGCCCTGGCCCAGAAGTGCAGCCTGTCAAAATCAAACGCTCAACTGACAGACAGGGCTGCACCCAGCAGTGCTGAGAAGCCTGGCATGACAGCCGTAAATCACTCCAAAATCTTCTTTTCACGCAGAGGAAAAGGAACGGCAAAGATCCGAACGTGAAAGCTTGCCCGTTTTTAATTTGCTTGGTTGCACTCGTTTAAAACTGACGTTCATTTTGATACTCGAGTTTGTCTCCCCTTTTCATTTCTGCACGCGGCGAGCTGAGAACGAGGAATTTATGCTGTGGAGAAACCAGCACATCCCAGAGGCACCTTCCCCAGAGCTAGGGCAGCCTGACCACTGCTGGAGACAGCTCCTACCCCGGGAGCAGAGGGAAGCCCCACACGGTTCCATGGGGGTTCTTACACAGAAGATCCTTCCCCATGCTCTGGTGCCAATGGACGGGGTCAGCGCTCTCCTGACAGACCCACGGGTGGGAAATCCTGAGAATTCAGCACTGGATCTTCGAATTCCAACACAACCTGAGAGCTGATGGACACTGACAGGCAGAAGCGTGCGATCCTTTCCAAGCAGCTGCCTTCACCTCCCTCCCAGAGAGGCCGAGGAAGGCCCTGGGGATGCACCAGCGCCTAAACGGACGCAGGTTTCCTTCAGTCTCTAACAAAGGCTTGGAGCAATTGGCACCTTGCCTGGCCTCGCTGCCTTCTTCCTCTTCAGATGTGCTTCCATCCACAGATAACACGGGGGCAGCTTTGAATTCGCACCCTGCACAATCAGAGGGAAAGGACGGCGCAGGAAACCCAAGTCAGCTTTTCCCCTGGGCGAGGGAACTCCCTGGAACAGCCAGCACAGGCCTTTTGGTTGACGTGCCCGACACATTGTCACAGGAGGCAGCAGACAATGTGCTCAGAGCTCCACCATTAACTGGTTTAGTGAGTTAAGACACAGATCTGTCTGCAAGTGCTTGGGGCAGAATGTGCTGAAGGAGCAGAAATGCACCTTTCAACTGGGAACCCATGAAACAGCTTCAAACGATCTCTTTGAATGGTGGAAACGATCCAACGACTGCGAGCTCGCCCCGATGTGACAGTACCTCTTGGGGACTTCTTGTCACACTTCACCCACAGAAAACTATTCTGAAATAGCTCTTCCTGACAGCAGAATTATAGAAAAACCAGCTCTGACATTTCCCAGCTCTCTCTACTTCGCTAGTTCCTCTCCTTCTCCCTTTTTCGGGCTATTTTACAGACTCCTCTCACGGTGTCAAGGATTCCACTGCCAACACTGTGAATTTCTTTGTGCCTGTGAGGTCCTGCACCCAAACCCAGGAGCAGCTGCACCAGCACAGCCCCAGGCTGTCACTTTGCAGGGTGGGAGCACCAGAAAGCCACACACGCTCCCAGCCACACCAGGGCCGGATCCTCCGTAACCTGAAGCCAAACTCAACTCTCAGAGAAGATTATTTTCTCCTTCCCCAGTTCTCCAGCCAACTCTCTCCTTTTATCCCTCTGCCCAAACCATTGTGGCTCTGCTGGAGGAGGAGCCTGCAGTGCCGTACAGCACCTCTGTGTTCACGCCATCTCACTTGGTCTGACACTTTAAACATTCCCACCAAGGTCTTCCATCATTTTAAACAAGAGAACACAACAAGTAATTGCTTTTCTAGGAGAAGAGGCCAAGTTCTGGCATCCTGGAGAACTTTTATGACCATCATCCCTTTGTTTTGTGTCTCCCTCCCTTGTGCTTTGCTGAATCCAATAAAATATCTGGAAGGTGAGAAAGAGAAAACATCACCTTTGCCACAGACTCGATGTCAGTGAGGGTGAGCCTCCACAAATGCATCCCTGAGAGCTGCCAGCACACGAACCTCGATTTCCATTTGTCTTTTCCCATCAGGTTCAACACCAGGAACCACCCTCACATCCCACAGGGCAGTGAATGAGCTGAACACCATCAGCTGTCCCACTGTGCACCGGGAGCTGAGAGGGATCCCTCCAGGAACGGGATCCCTTCAGGAACGGGATCACTGCAGGGATGGGATCACGGCAGGAAATTGTGTGTGTAGGATAAATCTCTGCAAGTCCCTTGAGCCAGAGGGTCCCAAACCCCAGGACAAAGCCCAAAGGAGAGCAGGCAGTACAGGAGAAAAGTGCAAAGCAAGTGGAACTTGTTTGGACAAGAACCAAAACCCAAATCTCGACCTCTGGCACTAAACCCTCAGAATCAGCAACAGGCATAAGGGAGATTTTAGGCCCCCCTGTAGAGAAGCTACAGCAGAAGAATTGGAATCAGAGGAGGCAGGGAGGAGAAAGATCCAAATTTTCTTTTTTTCTTAAAGTCGCACCTGGAAAAATGGCTTTGCTCAGATTTATTAAAAATCAGCTTCTCCACCACGAAGGAGAGGAGACCCACAGCGTGAGGTGAGCAATCACTCCCTGAGACACAGGACAGGACTCACAGGAACATCGGGTATGACTTTGCTGGATCCAAATGCTTTTCCTTACAGCTTCCACGCCACAACCAGCTCCTTCTGAAAGCGTTTTACCAAAGCTCCGTCCTATGAACAAGAATCTGATGCACAAAAGGCAAAGGCTAATTACATCTTCCTGTTTGCTCTTCTTGCCAGACATTTTTTTGAAGGCCTACTGCGAAAAGAACAGCCTTGAAAGCCTTCCAAGGCAACACCAGCTCCAGGGTTATAGATTTTTCTGATTTTGGGGGAATGTGAGAGCAAATTAACTCAGGTCTCTGTGCTTCTGGTCAAAATGACTAAAAAAATGTTCCCAAGTCCTTAACACCAATGGCAGCTGGCCCTACACAATTTTTACATGCTGCAATTTTAAAACAGGACTTAACAAGCAAAGTGTATCAAACACAGGAATAACTACACAGAAATGTTTGCTCAAGGTTTCTAGGTGTGGCTGCAGCCAAGACATAATGGGATTATTTATATCTGACTCATTTGCTTCGCCTTCATCCACAATTCTCCCTATTTGGGACTCGGTAATTGACTTCTTTCTGCACCACACGACTTTTTAAAATCAGGACATTTTCAAGGAGGACTTGAAAATTGAAAGCAAAGGGGAAAAGTCCCATAAATACAGTGGGTTTATATCGTGTTCAACCAAACCTGACCATCACCATCAAAGGAAAACTCGCTGACCATGCAGCACAGGGAGACATCCCCTTGCTGGTAATGGGACTGCACGTGTCACAGGGTGAGTGACAACGGGGGGTCCGATGTCCCCTGGTCCGTGTCCGAGCTGCTCACCTCAGCCCTGTGCATCTCCCCCCCGCTTCCTGCCCGGGAACTCAAAATAACAACACTTCCCCCTTTTCACTGCAGCAACTTCCAACCCCAAACTGCGTAAGAATGGAGGTTTTCGTTCCAGTTACAATAAGAATTGTTCTTTTTTTTTTAATCCACAAGGGATCGCTTAAAGTTTCTGCCCTAAGAATAAACACAGGTCTCAGTCTCAAAACACATTCACACACGAGCACTTGGGCGTTTGGAGATCCCCTTCTTGCAACACAGGGGATCACGCTCAGTGTTTTGTCGGGGAAAAAACTGTCTCAAAATAATTCATAACTTGGTCACCTACAAATTCTTTCACTGCTCACGAAACCCAAATGCAGTAAAAGGCTTGGTGTTTTCCTAAGAAATACAGCTCAGATTCCTGACGGTTTCATCCCGTGCCCTCTCCTGTTTGCCAAAGTTCCCGGTTTTCCATGGAGCAGCAGCACCTGAGCTCCCCGAGATGGAAAGAGCGAGGTGCTGAGAGGTGAGAGCAGCCCGAGCCAACGCTGCTGCCAAGGGCTTTGTCATGAAACCCGGGATGTGCAGCTCTTGAGGACACACCACAGAACAGAGATGCTTTTCTCCAGCCTGGAGATGCAGCACAGAGCTACGTGAAGTGAACTTCTCCCCTTCCTCGTCACGCACCACGAGCGGCCCCGCAAACGCCATCAGGACCTTGCTCCAGCCACCCCATGGGACACACAGCAATCTCCTGAACGCCAGAAATGGAACACCTTTAATAGGAGTTTTCCGCCTGTATTCAATTAAGGAGGGAAAAAAAGAGGCAGCACGGTTTAATAACTGCAGATCTGTTTATTCTCTCCCAGAACCGCCGAGGATCAGGGACTTTTATCTCCCGCTCCGATCACCTGACTCCCTGACTCCACTCTCCACCACAGGGTGAATAATCACAGCCTGGAATTTGCCATGTCACTTCCCAGCTCCTTGGAGGAACTCTCCTCGTCCTCGCCCCGGTGACAATGCACATTGTGAGCAGGAATGTCAGAGCAGGCATGGCCAGCGCTCGCCTCCCTCACACCACGGCCCGGAGTGACCTCGTACAGCTGTTAACTCTGCTCTTACCTCTTGCTAGAAAGGGAGCACGAAACTTCAAAGCCTCCTTCCCCTCCTCGGGGCTTCTTTTGGCTGGTCAGCTCCTCTCTGGGATCACTGCTTCCAGAGAAGTGCACGCTCATAATTACAGGGAAAGTTGATGATAGGGATGCAACCAGCAGGCAAAGACAGCAGCTGTATCAGGCCATCCCTGATGTACACGTGCTGCTGCTGCTGCTGCTCTCTGGGAGCAAATCACAGCATTTCCAGAAAAGGTGCTTCAAACGGAAACAGCTCCTCGTAGATTAATTAGCACCCGAAATCAAGAGCTGATGCATTAAAGGTGCGGGTGGGACCACGGGAAACACAAAACCTCCTTCAAGCACGTCCTCACCTGACAGCCCTTTCTGGAACCACACACAGGGGCAGGGCCTGACACCAAATCTTTCAGCCCTCGACCTTTTCTGCTCTATCATTCCCACTTTGATCACCTCCTTCCAATTTATGGCCAGCCCAGTGTCCCATTAGAACTTACTCTGCTTGTACATTCCAAACCCAGCACTTCCAGAACCTCCCATGGCTCGTCCTCCACACACAGCGTGTCTGCCTGGCCACCCTTCCCGCACCCCACCCGGTCACCCCCAGTCCATCCTGGGGGCAGCTACAGCAGTGGATCATATGGAAAATTATTAGGGGGAAAATGCTCGTTCTGAGCTCCCTGTCACAGCGCTGAGCAGCTTGGAAGGAGAGGGGGAAGTGCCACGTGTGGATCCATTCCCAATGGAACAGAGAGCTCTGTGCCCCATGGAGACACGTGGCTGCAGCGACAGTGGTGCCTTCCCTCCCTTCCTGACAGGTGAGCTCTGCCAGGTCCCTTCCCTCGGGAAAGGAAAGCTCTGTCGGGTGCTCCCCTCTGCGCAGGAGGGAAGGGGGTAAAGCAGAACTTCCTCCAAGAGTTACCTGTGCTGCTCTCAGAGAAATGAATTACAAACCTGTACTGGAGGAACACCGGTGCTGCTATTCCCAGGTAGGTTTCTCAACGCGGTGAGCTAAAATCCAGGAATACAAACACTGACTCATCTCTGCAGTTCACGCTTTATCTCCAATAAAAGGCTCCCTCGTCCAACTCCTTTAGGACTAAGCCACGGGAACAACACCCCTCCAAAGAGCAGAAGGCAGGAAAAACATCCCGAACAATTCTTTTCCACCGCTGCACTCCAGACCTGATGTTTGACATTAGTCCCGATCCCAGAGGCAAAATGGGAGCGCTCCATGCACTCGGTCACCCAGCTCCCACGGGCTACAGCCATCCTAAATGGAATGCATTATTCCCGCATTAAAACATATGTTTTTCAAGGCAGCCAGCCATCCGGGCTGTTCCAAGGGAGATTACAGAAGACCTAATTTTATCAGGCAGGGATACAATTCTCCCGGTTGTTTTTGCTCCCTAGGGACACACGGAGCTGGTGAAAGCAGGTTGTTGCCTGACTGCCGGGGAACAATTCCGAGAGGCTCCGTCGCTGATCGCTCAGGCAGTAACTGGAATCCTGGGTCCACAAAATGTATTAATGGATGCCCCGTAGGCTCTGTGGGCTCTCATCCCTGTGGGATTCAGAGGCCAGGAAGACCTAGTTTGCATCAGCAATTCTCTAGTCAACAAGAATTAGAAAGAGTTTATGTTGGCAGAGAAGTGCTAAAACTTCAGGCTTTTTTTCCTTTCCTTTTTCTTTTTATCAGCTGAAGTTACACTAAATAAAACAAGGTGTTTGCTCACAGCAAGGAAAGTTATGTTACTATTACATTACTATCTTTGGTATAAACTCAGTGTAACTTAAACTCACGTCCTGCCTATGTTTACTTCAAGCGGAGTTTCACAAACTCCCGGCTTTGAAGTTTGCAAAGAACACAAACTGATGGGGACGACCACTTCACTCCAAATATCAGGCGAGAGTAACAACCCAGGACACGACTCGAGATGAGAAATGCAGGTGTGAGGCTTTTCCCAAGACTTTTCATGAAATGCAATGGGAAAATTGGTGTAGCTGCTGCCTGCAGAGCATCCCTTAGCTACAAATTACTGCTTCCTCATGCACGGTGCAAATGTAAGAATCTCCTGTTCTAATTAACAGAACGAGACATCCTGGCCTGATGACTCTTCCCTGATTTCACAAGCTCTCCAAAAAAATTTTGGAATGAATCAGTCTCAACAGAGAGCAATGCTTCAATTCCTCTCTCTATGAATCCAGGTCCAAAAAAGCAACTGAGCAACTCGCTGAGAGATTCAGGAAATGCTTTTTATAACCGAGACACGCGGTTTAAAGAAAAAAACCATTCTAAGAAATTATCTGCACATTGTATTTGAAAGAAATGCAAACAGGAACTCTCCAGCTTCTGCCCATCCCTCGGGAATGCTGACCATGAGTTCACTCTTTGGCTTCTGAAACTTGCCACTGAACAAACACGATAAATCCAGCGGACAGAAAACTCCATGACAAATGCTAATCAGAGAGAGGGAATCAGGAAGGAACCACCATCACCCTTTCCACAGCATCAGCAATGAACCAGAGACCCGTGGAGCTCCGAGGGCCGCCTGCTCTGCTGCACGCTGGGAAGAGCAGCAGCTCTCTGTGCAGCTACTCTGCCACCCATCACATTTCCTACTCAATATTTCATGCCACAGAAATTTAAAATAGCAAACTGGAGATCGGTTATCTAGGACACCACGGCAAACTCCAAACGCGGCTGTAGCAGGTCTGGTGAACATTCCCATCCAGCTGAAATGGCAAATATCACCCACCCTGGAAGTACCACCAGCCACAAAATCCAAACTGGGAATCACTGCTACCACACGTCCCCTCCACCCAGCTGAGGAAACTGGTTCCAACTCCAGCAAAGCTTCACGGAAGCAAGCAGGGAGGAGGTGCGGGACTCTCTTTAAAGCCTCTAATTTCCTCCTCTCCCCAAGGCAAAGGGTCAGACCTGCAGCTTTGAAAAAGAGCCCCGAACTCGCTCCTCATTTCCTAAGTATAAAAGGGACAAACACAAAAATATGCACATTCTTTAACTCTCCTGGTTATTTTTTTATTATTCCAGTCTGGATGCTCCAAAAACCCTTCCTCCTCTTCCCCGTGTTTACACGCTTCAATCGTGCACCAACGGCAAACCCGACTCCCACTCACAGCAGCCAAAACACTGCTCCCAGTATCTGTGCTTAACTCCCTCTCCCCAAACCATTAATCACTGAAATCATTCTGCTTTGACCATCTGCAGAGCAGAAGCCTGTGATCATCTCGTGGACCTTCTGTTTGCCGCACTTGGTGACAGATCTGGTACTTTGCTCCTCCTGGTCACGGCTGGAGCTGGATTTCCTTCTCCTGTGCCACAGACACCGCGTGGAATCCGTGTGCTCCGTGCTTACATCGCTTTTCCCTGGGCTGTGAAGCTAAAGAAAATACCATTTCACCCCCAGTGAAAGCAGATGAGGGATCTTTACTGGGATCTTTGTAGAGGCAGCCAGGGCTGGATGATCCCTGGATGAGCACAGCCAGCTCCCCGCGACAGCTCCAGGAGGGTTTCGGGCATTTCAGAGCTCTCCGACTGTACCTGCTCTGGCTGCACACAGAGACTGCGTCAAAGCCCTGCACAGATTTCTCAGCAGATTTGGGACCCATCTGCTGCCAGTCCTGCAGGTAAATTAAGGAAGCAACATTAAAGCTTTCCCAGTGCTGGTTTTGCCTAATGCAAGACTTGTGGGTGAGATGCTGCATAAATGCACAAAAACCACCTGTAAGTCCTGTTAGCTACAGGCTGATCAGATCCAACTTGCTCATGTTTATAAAGCTCTTCTTCAATCTTTTCTGTGCTTTGCCCACAGTTCCTCTCTGAGTGGGGGAAGAAACTGAAGTGAAACCTTTCTGCTCACTCAGCACAATCCACACAGCCAGTCCCTGCTCAGACAATTGCTTCCTTTGACTCTGTAATTTAAATTCTGTGCTTCAGCTGCTTAATCTATAAAAAAGGTCCTCACCGACTTTGACAGGCGCCTGGCAATCAAAGATTGCAACCTGAAACACACAATTTCTAAAAGATCAGAGAAATACCCTGATTCCCTGAGAAATTCTCAAGCCAAACAAAATAAAGACTCTACCCACTTGCTTGAGTCAACATGTTTTCTTCCAGCAAGGTTCTATCCCATTTGGCTGGCCTTCAGTCCCGAGTTTCCCTCCGCTTTGCTGATACTCCTTTTTCCACACACACACGCCACCATCCTTCTGTTCCTTCGGCTCCTGAAAACCCTCACACACAAAGCTTTGCTCTGCAGACAGACAGAGCCTCAGTTCTCCGGTGAGAGACGATCGATCGGCTCCGAGAGGAGCAAACCCAGGTGCACGGAGCCGTTCGCAGGAACACCCACCCGGAACCGTAAACCAGACAGAGAATGTGTGCTCAGCTAGAAAAGTAAACAGGAACCAGCTCCTGCTGCCCACCAGGCAGGAGGGAGGAGTGGTAACCCTGCCACAGAACCCAGCAGTGGCTGGAGTGACACCCGAGCTGCTCACAGGAGCTGCTCCTTACTACGAGGTGGAATTCTCCTGCCCTTCCCTGGACACTCGGACACCTCCAGCCAGGGGTTCTCTCCACTGACACCCCTCTGCCAGCTGAAAACATCAGGCACCACAGAAACCACAGTGACACAAACCCTGGCAGCCAAACAAGCTCCTGATGTGGGTGTTTAACCCCTGCAGAGCCAGGCTGGGCCCCGCAGTGGGGCTGGCAGGAGGCTGCCCCGCTGTCACCAGAGCCAGAGCTGTCACCCCCAGGAGAACACGCTTCCCCACAACAGCCCCGTAACGTGCCCTGTGTGGAACAAACCCTCTGAACGTGCTTAATTAAAGAGCCCTCGAATCTGGATGTTCCAGAGCTTCCCAGCTCCATTAACAGCTGTGGTCGATGTGAGAGGAGCTGCTGGAATGTTTCACCCAAGGTGTAAAAACGCCCAGACATCCCCAAGCCCAGTGGTAAAGTGCTTTAATGTTAACATTTCCCACCGAATATGGGATGAATTCAGACTTTTACCTCGTTCTGTGAACCCTCCAGCACACGGTGAGAGCATTCTAAACACCAGCACCGTGTGGTGGATCCAAAGCCACCTTCGCTCAGCGCTGCAGCTCAGCCCAAAGGTGGGACTGAGCTCCCGCACCCACAGATGTGTGAAAACGGGGGGAAAAGTCTTCTTTAAAGTTAATATCCCTGGCACTCTCACTCATCAAACAGAAACAGATGTAAATACAAAGACAGCCCTTCCCATCATTAGTGATGCACAATGTGGGTGTTACTGACAGATGAAGAAAAGCGCCAGAAAGAAAAATATCCCAAAAGTGAGAAAAGGAGGAAAACATGAGTAATGAGCAGGTTCCAGATTTCCCACAGCTCCGTGACCCAATTCTCAGCTGATACATGGTTATTGTTCCCTGAACGTTCTTGCTCAGAGGTATCAACACTGATCCCTCCCGTGTGGGAACGGGAGGTTTCCATTAAGGGAGAACCGTCCTTGGCGCTGACGGAAGACAAGGAGTTCTCACACACACGCTCAGAAATGAATGAGTTGGGTCTCAAACCCCTCGCCAAGGCCCGAGACGCACGGTGAGGTGCAATTTCTGTTGATTAATGAACAATTAACGCTCCCTGAAAGGCGTCCCACCACTTTGCTCGGGCGCTTTCCCTGCACCCGGGGATGGGATGGATGACTGCTGCTCCTGCGCTGACCACAGGGCTCAGTGAGGAATAATCCAGGGGTATAATTAGTCCTGTTGCTCTGTCTGCACAGACTGATCCTTAAGAAACTCTCGTGGCTCATCGCTGCAAACTCTGATTTCTATTTCCAGCGTGCATTAAAGTAATCCCCGCTCCGCTTTGCATCCCGCTCGCTGACGCAGCACCTTTCACAACCACCACGCCAGATAAGGTCCCAGTGCTGCATTTCCCCCCCGTTTTGTTATGAATTCTCCACTCTCTGCTGGTTAGGAGTAGCAAAGGCCTGGGTTAAAACTCACTGCAAGGCTCAGCACACAAGTGTTTGTGCTCCCAGCCCCCGGAGCCAGGTACTGCCCGCTGTCACTTTGTCCATCAAGGACAGAGCCATCTCCAGCCCAGCGGCCAGGGACCCTGGGCTGCTCCCACCAGCAGAATTCCTCTCCTCTCCCAAAAACGAGGTGTTCCTACGCAAAAAAAAAAACCCTGACAGAAATATTCACCGAGCCCAGAGACGAAGGAAGCTGCAACAAGGGGGTGGGAAGGAAAGGATGGAGCGTTCTTATCTGAGCAACGACCGAGCAGTGGAGCCCCGCTGCCATTTTTAATAAAACACTTCCATTCAACATTGTTTACTGTCAACAGCCCGTGGTTATATTCGGCTGAACAATGCACACACAGGCCTCAAAATCCCTCTGCTTAAGCCTCAAACCAGGGCGTATTTTTCAAGAACTCCACAATGACATTACCTCACTGCCTCACTCCCCCTTCCCACGGCTCAGTTATCTCAGCAACAACATCCCCTGAAATATGTTCCCGAGAGCTCGGGGACACAGTCACCCAAAATTCTCTGTACTCGTGGGTTTTTTTTTTTTTTGACAGAAGAAGTGATTTGCACAAACAAATCCTTGACATGCACATTAAGAAATCCAAGTATTAAACCCACAAAGGGGCAGTGGATTTAATATTCAGAGAATTACTTACATAACCCACAAAACTTCACTCTGCAGCACCAAAGTTGAAGCTATTGGGAGCAGCTCGTTAAAGATTAGTGGGATGTCACAGCAGCCAGCCCAACAACAGAGCTCATTTATTTTTAAGTTCGTGGTACCATCTATCACAGGGTCAAACCGTAACGGGCTCCCGGTGCCATGAGAAACAAACTTCAGAAAACCCAAGCAAATGCTCAAAACGTTCGACAAATTCTTTAAAAAAACCCATTTAATGCCACATTTTGAGCACCACCACCGTCCCTCAGTTCTTTGTTATCGCGGAGTCCCCAAAAGCAAACACCAGATAAAGTTTTATCACTTCAGTTAAGCGTCTGCAGAAAGAATCTCTGAAAAAGAGCAAACAAAACCCCCAGGCAGCCGGGGTCGGGGGTTTAGCTCCAACCCAGCTGTGCCGTGGCCTTTTCTGCTGGCAGAGCCTCGAGTGCCAACGTGGGCAGCGGGGGCTGACAGCCCCCAGCTCACCCCTGGCAGCGAATTCCTGGTCTCCAAAGAGTCAATGAGTCTCTTTTGTGCACTGCGGGCTCTGGGATAAACAGAGCAGGGAAAGATGTGCCTGCAACTCGGTTTGTCTTAATTTTTAATGCTAAGAGAGACACTGATGATCCTTGCAGGGTCCCTTGCAACTCAGGATATTCCCATTCTCTGGTTATTCCAGCCACTCAGTGAACCCTCCCGAGAAGCCACTGATTTTGGCATCAAGTTCCGTACCCTGATGGAGGGAGGAAAATTAAAATTATGCAAATCTGAGCTACCTGCTCTGCAACCTTCCCCCTCCGCCTCAGCTTCATCCCTCGCCCTCCGGCTTCACAAGGGAGATTCACAACAAAGCTGTACCGAGAGCAACATTTTAAACGCTGGGGAACAAAGACAAATCCATGCAAAAAAGGAAAAAACAAAAAAAAAAAAAAAAAAAAAAAAAAAAAAAAAAAAAAAAAAAAAAAAGGAAAGCAGCAAAAAGCGCATGCTCTGAACCGATTATGGCAAAAGAACTTATTCAGAAAGTGGGAAGAACAGAAGGTTTGTCTTCATTATTGTGCCCAAAGTTCCTGCGACTCCCCCGCCCCAGAACTGGCTGTCCCGGGGGCTCTCACTCCCACTCCGCATCCTCAGCTTGGGAGCTACGGCAAAGAGGCCACAAGGGAAAAAACACTCCCGAGGGAGGAGGGGGGGTCAGGTCACTCACCCCCGACAGGTGAAGGAGCCCTCCGGGGTGGCACCGGGGGTCCCCGGGGTCGGTCGGGGGCACCCCCGCACAGATGATGCTCGCAGCGCTCCCTCCGCTCAGACGGAGCCCCAGCCCGGGCC
>VZTA01028153.1:300267-373121 GCA_013398855.1 Mohoua ochrocephala | reverse complement strand
GCATAGTTTACTGCTTGGTGTTGAATGTCATTCATTCACACACAAAAAAAATAAGCAGACAATTTATTATCCATTAAAAACAAAATCAAATGAGCAGAAAATACTTTTGAGATATTTTTTATATATATATATATATGAATGCCACAAGAGAGATGGTGTTGTCCCTAGATAGGTAACTTCTATGGATGATGATAGCCAAAGAACAAATTAGTCAGTATGGACTGTATTTTCTGTCGTTCCTCTGTTTGAAGCTGGTGCAGTGTAATAGTATTTCACTGACTGTGGCACAGACTACAGATTTTCTGGGCATTTGAAGCTCTGCGTAAACCTGCTGACTGCATGTGGAATGTGGATACCTTTGACATTTTCAAATAAGTAGTATTCTAGATGCTGTGTAGCTTCGGGGGCTTCTGACATATTTTATCTATTTCTTTGTCCTTAGAGATTGATGGATGGGAATGTGATTAGCTTCCACACTTATTAGCTCACATGCTAAATCCACCCCCAGTCTGCAACATTTTTAGAATACCCTGTCTACAAGGTGTTGCAGCCAACTGTAGTGTATTGTGTCCTGTTTATGAGGCACTGCTAAGCACATAGTATTGGCTCTCCTGTTTCCTTTCCTCCTCTTTGCTGTGGCTTCCTTCTGCAGGTGAGGTGGACTTTCAGTCCCAAGCTCCATCTCTACACAAAGAGAAATACATTGGGAGAAAAAGTTGGCATTCGCTGAAAATTGCAAAGAATGTTTCTACTCAACATTTTTTTTTTTTTTTGCCTTTGCTTCATATAATGGGACTCGGATTTTTACTAAAATAATACAAAGGTTGACTTAAATCACTGATATTGCCTGCTTTAAAGAGGTAGAAAATTTTATCTCTGGAAATCAGCTGTGCAGCACAGTGGGAGGGTAGATCCAGTCTCCATTTGTGGAAGAAATGTGAGTTCTGATTCTCCTCACACTTACTGCAGGACAGGGAGGAAAAGCTCTACTGAAGTCAGTGAAGTTGCACCAGTTTAAAAATAACATGAGGTGAGAAAAGAATCAAGCCCCAGGGTGTTTCAAAGCTATGTGCTGAATCACTGAATCATAAAAAATAGGGCAGGAAGAGCCTCGAGAGGTCATCTAGTCTATCCTGCCTTCCCCAAGGCAGAATCAGCTCTATCTGTGTCGTTCTGACAGATGTTTGACTAACCTGTTTTTAAAAACATCCAATAACAGTGATACCACCACCTCCTCTGGGTAGCCTGTTCCAGAGCCTCTCTATCCTTACTGTTAGACATCAAGAAGGACTTGGCTGTTCCTGCTGTGGTTCGAATCCATAGTTATTTCTGTTTGCTGCAGACACGAAGAACGGTTGAGTTTGCAAAAGCCATTTTAAATTTATAAACACTTCACAGGATATTCTGAGTTGGAAGGGACCCACAAGGACCATCAAGCCCAACTCCTTTAGTAATGTCCTGTGCGGCGGTTGAACCCACAACCTTGGTGTTATTAGCACCATGCTCTTACCATCCGAGTTAAACTTTGGTCCTCTGTAAATTATAAAGTGACTTTTTCTTTTCAGCCTTTGTACAGTATTTTGGCTTTTTGAACTCTGTAGGACAGTGGTGGAGGACAGAGGGTTTGTTTGGGATTTAGGAAGGATAGACTGAAAACTGAAGTTACATATGAAAAGGCAAATTCCTACCCAGCAGTGAGACCTTCTTTGGACAAATGAGTGGATGCTCTTCCAGTAGAAGAAACAGTTTAACAATATAGACCTATAATAAAGTCACCCTTTCCAAGGGTGTTCCTGTCAGAAGAAAAATTGGTCTTGGGGCTTTCAGCAAGCAAATTGATTAGGGTAAAATAGTCAATAGGATTATAAAATCCCTCTAAATCCCTCTGTGATGGCTGTCCTTCAGGTCAAGGCCATGGTTTCATATTAGTATTATTAAGTGACAGTGATTTTTCACCAAGACTGTACACACATATGAGGTTCAATTCACATTGTAATGTAGCTGCTGTGAAATAGATTCACATCTAACACATAACACATACTTGGCTTATTTTAACCATAATTCCTGGGAGTAAGAGTATTTGATGGTACAAAGTGATGTTTCTCTTCAAATACAGGAGGAAAATATTATTTCAGACAGAAGTTTGATTATGTAAAAAGAAGGCTTTTAAAATGCAGGTATGGTCTTTATTTCTGTTACCAAATTATCCTGATTTATCATGAGGCTCCATGTTAGGGATTGTTACCCTGCCATCAAAACTGTAGAAGGTAAAGTAAAACCTAGTTTGCCTAGTAAAAGTCTGCAGTGACCACCTTTGAATTACCAATAATTTCAGGTATGTTTGGTTCTATCTTCATGCTTTTCAGCGTGGTTCAGGAAAATGAGTGGTCCAGTGTATACTACTGAGGTAAAACTTGTTGGAAATGGGTCGGAGCAGCAACTACGTTGTGGAGCAGATTGCCTCTGATTCTCAAGCTCAAATGCACCAGTTTAGCCCTGTGCCTCTATCTAATCCTCCTTCCTACTAATTAATGCAGTGAAAATATCATGCAGAAAATGTAGCAGTTTAAACCCGTCTCTTATGTTTACACTTGCTTAATGTACAATGGTGTAATTTTGTTTTTAAGGAATAGTTAACCTTTTGAATGTCAAACAGATTGTACTACCAAGATGCATCAGTGCAGGCTGGTCAGAGTGCTTTGTTGTGTCCAATCTAATGTAGGTTTCCTTCATTTTTATTTAAAAACTACATCAAGGGCATATTTTTTATATCATTACAAAGAAAACAGTCTTGCAGCTTGGAAGAGATTTTGTAATTCTCTGCTGTTTTGTCTGTTTTGCTCCGTGCGCATTTTTCTTCTTGTTGACCTTACCGTACAAATCTGTAATGAAAAATATTGATTGACTCTTAGAGTAGGGGATTGCAATGTCACGATTTCACGCTCAGTTGTTGGCTAACAAGGCTCTGTAGTTTTTATTTAGAGAGGCCCAGTTGCAAAAACAAAAATGAAGAATTGTGTTAGCCCCAGCTGCCAAGGTTACAGAGCAAGCGGCTTAGAGGGCTCTGGGGTTCCAGGCGAGAGAGGGATTGTCTTTGCCCAGCATGTAAGGGATAGAGCTAGACAGGCACTGTTGTGTGCAAGATACAGACTGACCCCAGCAATTCATAAATCCAAAAAATTACAACATTTTCTGCTTATCAGTAAATGGAGTAGACACTCAGCTGTGTAATTAACCCTTTGAATGTTCGGCCATGGTGCAGCTCTTTTGAAAGCTCTTTTCTGAATGCCTCCCTCGTAACACCCTGGGGATATCTTGGGTGCCCAGGTACTACTGGCAGCCTATTACATGGTATATAAATACTTAAATATTTCATATATCCATTCTAAGGAGTGGTTTTCCTTGTTCTTACATTTCATGTTTAGTTGTTTATAATGTATCTTTACATGTGCCACCTAAAACATTATACTGAATTCTCTGGGCTGGTATAGCTGCTTCAGGTAGACATCATGGAATATATGAAAGGAAAGTAAGCCAGATACCCAGCCCTTACACGGCTCAATTTCAGGCAAATCTATGATTTTAATTGATGGAAAACTCTTCTAAAAAGTCAGCTGTGAAAGTTGCTCAACAATTCCAAGCTCTCATTTTATCTACGTATAGGCTTTACATGAGGCATCGAGTTACAAGTTACAGATAATTTTAGATACTTAACCTCTTTATCTTTTACTGTTTTATTAGTGTTCTGTTTTAATAATCTGCATTTTAATAGAGCCCTCTGTGACTAAGCCTTAAATTGTAAATACAAATTTGGAAGGCCATCAAACTCTGCCTCTGCATACCAACACAAAAAACATTGCAGCTTTAAACAACAGTAGGAAAACAGCAGACAGCTACTGCAATGATGCCGAGCCAAGATGAAATAAGCAGACCCATGTAACACAGTTCATATTTTTCTTTTTTTTTCTTTTTAATGGAGCTGTGTCTGACTTTACCCTCTTTGGGTTTTTAATCTCTGTAAGACAACAACCTTATCAAAGTGTGCCACTTCTCTCTTGTCAGGCAAAGTTGTATATAGTGAGTGCATTTTTAACCCTGACCCCAGTTCCTCCCTAAAAAGAATTCCACATAATTCTTCAAAAGACACTTGTAAGGTTTCTTGATGCACAGTCCTTCAGTTTAAACAACAGCTGAATTATTAACTACAGAAGCAGTCAAAATATAGGAAAGCATGGATTTGTTCCTTCAATCTGTCATTGCTACATGGAAGGAAATTTGCAGGCACCTGGGCTATGTGCCCAAAGGTATTTTTGAGTGAAAAAGCTCCTCTTGGTGTTTGCTTTGCCCGGGCTCCCCAGGAGGAGTTACTGTCTGTCTTGTTTGTCTCTTGGGTATTGTATTTGTATATTACTAATCATAGTAAATTAAGAATATCTATTAAGTTAATATTCATCCACATACATTGTCTTCTTTTGTGGACTTTTTGAGGTTTGGTAATCTTGGCTAAATTTAGTGGGCAATGTAACCAGTGTTTTCTTTTTCAGGCTAAGATTAATGCCATTATTTTTAATACACCTTAGTAGGGTATTTTTTCACACAACTGCTAACACTCACTCTACCTTTACCTTCATTTGGTGTTATCCACATGCTATTTTCCTACAATTCCACTCTATCAAGATGCTGCTTTCTCATGCCATTTGGGTCCAATTCTGACATTTGAAAAAGTACATTTAGTGCAGCACACTTCCCCCACCTCCCCAGGGTATATGATCTATCATGTGTATTTGCTTGCTTGTATTTCATTATCACCTACTACTCACATTTGCATTTATAAATCATGCATGAAATTCATTTGCAAATCTGCAGACCTTCTTCTTCTGCAATATCCCATACTGTAGTTAATATCCTTCAATATAAAATAAGCTACTCTTTTTATCGCATTGCTTAATATCACATAGGAGAGTTCTAGGGTCTGAGGGGTTTTTTCTTCTTTTTAGAAGGCTCGCCAAACTGTGTGAATATTTTTATGACCATTCTTAGGGACTGGGGAAAAAATGGCCACATTTATCACAGTAAATGTTTGCCATATTCTGCTTTTGAAAGTAAAGCTACTTTTTAAAAGTATACATGCATAGCAGAAGTTCTTATGCCCACAGACATTTTCCATTTGTTTCATACTCGCGTCGCTTAAAATCAGATGAAACAATTTTCAGAAAATACCCGCTTGGAAAGTTTTAAGTCATCACTGATATTTTTTCAGGTCAAGTTCAAACCTTTATGCAAAATTTTTCAAGCACCAGAATGTATTGCTTGCCCTCTCGGATAGATAACTGTCTAGTTAGCTGAACAGAAACATCAGGCAGTATGTTATTTCTGATCCTGTGTTGCAGAGCATATTGTTTTCCTTTTAATTAAATTGTTCCGTGGTGTTCTACCCTTAAGATTGTGTGCTTGCATTTCATTATCACTTGTTATTCAAACTTGCATCTCATTTGAAATTTGCAAACCTGGCAGGTTTTTTCCTATCTTTGCTATAAATTATTACTTCATTTCCCATCTCATCTGTTAAGAGTGCAGCCTGTTTTTAATGGTGTTTTCTCATGTGTAATGTTTCTTTCTCCAGCTCTGGATTCAGTCAACTTCGACTTCATTTCCCCCCACAAACCTTGCTAGATCTCCATGATTTTATTACTTTTGATTTACTTTCCTTATGCAGCTTCCATCCTGATTTGCTGTTTTCCTCCTGCTGCCATAGAGCACTTCTGTTAGAAACTCCTCCTTCTGGTTCAAAATAAATGAAAAGGAAGGAAGTAATATGAGATTTATGGAGTGAAAAGTACACTGGTTTGTTTAAGAGGGGGCAAAAGTGTAGTTGGTTCCTGTCAGCAAAGAAAGAAGCTTCTAGCACATAGTAATTTTTTATTTTATCCACTCTAAAAAGGCTAAGAAATCTGTACAGCTTGTAGCAATCTGTACAGCTTGTAACAAAAGTAGGTACAATGTACTCAGCTTCCTATTAAATAATTATTATTAATCTGATTATGGTATGTTTAAGTAACTATCAGTCTCTGCCAGTCTGCCACTAAGCTTCACAGTAAATTGTTTTGGTAGTTGGTTTGTTCCCCATTTTTCTGGAATGAGGATGAAGCTGGTCCCATTTTTTTCTCCCTCAATCCTGCCCTCCATTCCCACCATGTGTGTTTATGGGATGCTTAAAATTACCCACAGAGAGACGGAGGGAACAGCTGAAACCAAGACTCTAGATAGAAGCGGCAGGAATTTCAAAAGGAGTCCCTGAGTGCCGTTTCATTCTTCAAATGATGTTTCTTTATCAAGAGTGAAACTGTCTCATAGAAAACTGTTCTCATTTTCTATACTCTGGCTTTGCCAGTTCTGAAATGCAGCTGTGAAGTGTACATCTTGAATGCACGCCCATGTACACATACTTTACATATTCATTCTGAATTTACCATGCTGTGTTTTTACAGCCCCACTGCAGGCCTCTATGGAAAGACCACCATAGGAGCTGGATGCAGAGGAGAGGGCTGGGGTGTGGGCTGCATGTGCCCATTTAGCCCTCATTTGGCATTGCTCTTGGGGGCTCGAGCTGCCCTGAAGCTCCTGATGGAGCCTGAACCTCTCTTCCTGCTCGGACAGAAACCTGAGTGAAAGCAGGTTTCATTCAGCATTGCAATGAATTGCAGCATTGCTGAACCCAGTGTTGTGAGTAGAGCACAGGGCAGGCATCTTTACAGAGAAAGCCTTTACCAGCCAGAGAAGAAGCGTATGGTGGAGACAGCGGTCCTGCTGCTGTTGAACTCAGAGAAGGAGTCAAATCCTCAGGCAGAGGAGTCCGTGCCAAATGTTATCTCCCTGTACACCAAGGATCTGTCCTCCATGGGATCACCTACAGAGCCTTGGAGGCAGATTGGGCGACAGGTGGGAGGTGAGGAGAAATAATGGGTTTGCAGCTATGTGGACCAACCAGCCACTCTTCATTTCCCACAGGGTGGAAAGCAGGAGGAGGCTCTTGTCTCCAGAACAGTGTGGTCCTCAGCTGTGCCAGTTTCTATGTTTCTCACAGGGAGTGAGAGCAGACTTGTATATTTTCTGGTATCTAAGTCCTCTTTTATTTGGCTTACTACTTAGTTATTAGAAGTTTTCCTGCTAAAAAATATTTTGGGGAGAGAAGTCTTCCTTATGTCTTTAGGTGGCACAAAAATTAAAGACAAAAAGACAGATTTCATAAAATATCATTTTTAGGAGATGATAAAGTTTTAACCTAAAACCAGAAAAAGGTTAAGTGATAGAAATATTTGTTCTAGAGAACACATCTAACTTAAAAATTACAAAATATATGGATAAAACCTGTCTGTGTAGAACCAGATTGTAAAGATAAACATTTACATGCAAACCTCAGGACTGACAATAAAAATGGCAATCACATTGCTTATCAGTGTCCTTATCCATTTAAGGAAAATGCTTGTATATAGTGTTAAAGTCTGTGAACACTTTATTTAATATTCAGCAAACATTATATGTTGGCAGTAGAAACCACGTATTATAGGCTTGTGGTTTGAATTATGGTTACAGTGCAACACTGATCTTACAGTCGTTTGGCTGTGGAGATTGTCCTCTCAAATGAAAAACAGCACCATTTTTGACAAATATTATCTGGCACCTTTACATTGCTGTTAACTGAAAACATAAATGCTTGTTCAGGTGTCAGGTTCACTGAAACACGTAGACAAACATTATGAATGGTATCACGAGAGGAAATAAACAGGAATTTAGGACTCTTTCTCAGTTTTTCAAGTATTTTTTCCTGTCGGGAAGCTTCTGGAATTACATAGTGGGTTTTTCCTTCATCATTTAATCTCTGTTACAGTAACTGTGAGGAGCATGGGCATGATGAGAATTTAACATGATCTGTCATCCAGATCTATCTTTAACTCAGACTCTTCCATATATAGGAACATTTGCCTCAACCACTCTCATCCTAGTGTCCTCATAAGTGGGAGTATTTCTTGGTATGGGAGGAGAGGAGGTATAATGGGAGAAAATATGTAGAAAAAGCTTCTTTCTCAGCTTTGCCATATAAGTAGAAGAATTGACTTAAGCCTTGTACATTGCTTCCAAGTCTTGACTCTGTCTTCAGCTTTCAATATTTCACATTCCTGAGAGAATGGCTAAGCATGCAGACACCTCTGTGTGTGGGACTCTTCCAGCACCCCTGGCTGGGGAGGTGCTGTGGATGCAGTTTGAGTCACCCACCTACACTGGAAACCATCAGCCAGTTAGATAAACAATGAAAGCACTGTATCCACCATAATGAAAGGTAATACCTGGACATCTGAGATTTGTTACACACTACTGGAAAATGGTTAATTACTATTGACAGATATTTTTCTTTCTGATGATGAATTTAGAGGCTGTCGCAGATGACCAGAACAGTTTTCCTTGTTTGTATAGTGCTGTGAGATTTTTATCTACTATGGTAGATACACATTCTTTTCATAAAATATTGTGTTCCACTGCAGAAAAATGCAGTTTGTAGGACATGTATCGATGTTGAATCAAATCACGGGATTAGATATTGATTAGTCATTATTTTCAAGGTGTTAATGAACTCCAGCTCCAAAAGTATCAAAATTAAAGACTAGTAGGAAAATGCATACAATTAAACATGAAATTTAACATAAAAGTACCTGTAGAAAACTACACTACAGCTTTGAAATAATGTTGTAGGCTTAAGAACTACATTTCTCAAAAAATAGCTGAGTGAGCTCACAGGGCAGGTAGATTATCCTGAGACTCTCAGGATCTCAGGGTTAGCTGCCTTCCAGCCTGGAGTTTTCAAGGTTCCTACAAACATGAAAACATCCATGTTGAGGCGGACTAAAAGTCCATCAATACTTTGTGTCTTTGACAGTTGCCATTGGGAAGTGGTAGGGAAAAGAGCAGAGGATGACACAAGTACATAATACTGTGTTTTCAGTCTGCCTCACAAGAAATCTTTGGTGTAGAAACTACCAAAGATCGAATCCGGAGTTTTTTTGATCACATAAGCATTCCCACATCCTCTACCAAACCAATCTGTTTCTATTTTTTGTCTTCCTCTGACCCACTTAACACTCTGGGCTAAGCTTTTCCCCAGTACTTCCAATTCTGTAGGAAAAAACCCACGGTTTTGAGAATGAAACCATTTGTGGATAATTAAAAAAAAAAAAATTAGGATAGCAGCATAAACCAACAGTACTGAGTGTTCATAATTACCATAGGTATAGGGCATGTCCCTGAAAACACCTGAACTTCCATGTGAAACAGTGACATGATTTCACATCTTTTCTGTAGGATCTGAATAATTACTGTTTCCTGATGTTTTTCATCCATGTTAAACAGGAGAAAAGAAGTTCCTCTGGACACATTTTCTCCTGTACTAAAAGAAAACAAACAAAATTTGTAAAACATGCCAAACTCTTTCTCACTGTGGTCCTGCCTGGTGATCCATGACTGGGGGAGTGAGAAACCAAACAAAGGCAAAACGTACTTCAACCTGCCACTGCTACATGTACAATGAAGAGAATATTTTTATTTAAAAGACAGCAGCTGAGCAGCAGTTATTTAATCCGTGCTGCTTGAGGGGTGGTGGGGGAAAGAGTATTTTTGTGAATGCTCTTCAATGACTCCTGTGCAGCTTCATGGTCATGGCTCCAGCAGAAACCAGAACTATAATAACAACATTGCAATAGGCCAGAGTTATGTTGCAAGCATTTTCAGAGTTGTACTTCACAGTCACATCCAGTTTGATTGCTTCCAGACCTAAGACATATCTCATGTTTGAAAAAAAAAAAATTAAAAAAGACAACCCCCCAAAAAACCCTTTATATAGCTGAAAAGAACTTTCATGTTGAATAGCACGTATTCATAAATGTGAATTTGCATTCTATAGACTTCAATTAAACAGTCCCTTTTTTTTTTGGAAGTATTATTCCTATTGCTGTCATCAGCATTTGTTTTGTAACAGTGCAAAAGGGACAGTGAAGTGTGCTAAGAAATCCTCTTTTCCAGGGACTGAGAGTAAGTTCCTTTGTGTGAAACTCGTGTGCAGAGATGTGTGCACGCACCTAGAGGATGTACTTAGCCTTCAGATAATCTATTGCATTTATACAATTTAGTCTGCCTAAAGTGTGTGGGTGAAAATGGAAACGTGCTTGTGTTTGTATACTCAGGAAAAAAGCTAATTACATGTGTAAGTGAAGTGTAAATATTAAATACTTGATCACATGGCATTTCACTGCTGTCTTTGCATAACCTACCTTTTTGGTTGCCTTGCCATTGGTGAATTACAAAACCATCCCTGTTTGTGATGGTAACACCTCTAGCCCTTAACTTACCCCTGTACTGACCAGGCACCATCAACTCAAATGCAGAGGAGAATGAAATAACTCCCAAATAATCTAAAGTTGCAACTGCTGAGAGTGTTTTGTTGGGTTTTTTTTTAAGGATGGAGACTTGAGTTCCACACATACTAATATTTCCCACCCATATAGTTGAAAGCAAACAATGAGCCCATTTCAAAGTGTGGAAATTCCACTTATTAATTGCTTGTTCTTGAAAACGTGAAGTGTTTGACCTCGACTCTGAGGTATTTCTGCATAGACAGAATTGTCATGTCTGGTCCCAGACTGAATTATTTAGAAGCCATGTCTCGAGCTGTCAGCCTGCAGAGCAGCTCTGTCACTGCAAGACTTTCTTTTCCTTACTAACTCTCCCAGACATGCAGCAGGATTTCTTACCAAAGCAGAAGAGCAGATAGGGAAACCAGTGGGAAGCAGAAGATGAGACTGCAAAGGGTAACAAAAAAAAGAAGGGAAACATGAAGACTCCGGTTCTTTGTTATTGTTTAGGAATGTTTAAGGATGTTTCCAAAAAATTTGTACATGTGTGCAAATACTATCAACATTTTTAGAAAGAATATAAAATCAAAGGTTTAGCTTTTCTCCTTGTGTAATCAATACATGTAGAATTTTTGCCAAATCCACAGCTATTCATTTGTTAAAAGCACGTAAGAAGCACAAAGAACTCTTCCAATGTATCACAAAAATTAAGATTGCTGTGAAAATATTCTGCTACATGCCTAAATTATTGCAAATACTGTAAAGGGAAGGAAAGACTGTTTTGCAGATGGAGATTATTTTGTTAATGGCTGTACCTCTGTTTTGAAAGCCTGAATATGTTTCTCCTAAAGATCTCAGCAGGCCTGGCCTATATGTGCATAAGTTTTTATTTATTTTGAAATTAAGCAAGTGCATAAATTCCAGGCTCACATGTAGATTCCTAATCAGCAATCGTCTCTGTAATTTTAGAAAAGAAATTATGGGAGCTTTGTGTAGGAAAACAATGTGCCAAGTAATGAAATCATTATGAGCTAATTGCAAGTTAACTACTTTAGGCTAGCTACTGGTTGCCCTACTCCTGTAATATGGGTCAATAATTATATATGAAATTATGTTACCAGCATAACATAATAATTATCACCAGGATGTTTTTAACATAGAATTATTGAAGAGTTCTCAATTTTCCAGTTCTGTAGCCTAAAATGGAAGCTTTGTACAGGGCTGTGCTCTGAATCATCGCTCTGGTCACTTGAAAAGTGGAGCTTGTAGTGGCGCGTGTTTTAATTACAGCATTTTGGATGTAATTATCATGCTTACAGGATGACTCTTGGGGCCCACTGGTCTGCATGTATTGGTTATCTAGCTGGCTGACCTATCCAGTGGAAAAATGGTTATGCCCCACAGAAAATAAGGGAAACAGTCATCTGTCATGTGCCCGGTAACTTTGCAGAAGAAACTGTGGAAGTTGGGAATTCAGGTACGCAGACTTAGGGCTGTCTGTGTGTCACTTCTTCTCAGCTCCTGCTGTGCTCTACAAGCTGTAGGAAACTGATCTCTAACCTGTGAATAATGCAAGAAGAAGGAACTGATGGGGGAAAAATATGTACTGTACCATGGTTTTGCAATAGAGTATGTGGCAAATAGGATTTCAAAGTGAAATGAGTGACAGAATTTCTCATAATTCTGGTGGGAAATTCTTTTTGAGATATGTTTTTCTTATGACTTTTTGCCCCTTCCATTTTGTCAGGAACTTTTCTTTTCTTAGAAAGATCAGTCCTTAGGATTAAACTCTTTTTTTTTGAAAGAAAAAGCTGTATTCCTTTTCTTATAAGAAAATAAGATAGCATTTGCAGATTAATTTTTTTTCTCCAAGACCATGGCTTAGAAGAGCAATCACAAGGCTGAAAGCCATGGGAAACTTTCCACTTTTTCATATTTCTGCCACCAACTGTCCTTAATCTTTTTCAATTATTCAGACATATACAAAGATAATTCACTTAAGATCGAGAAACCATTTGTAAAGCAGGTGAAGTATTATTTGAAGGGTAGACTAAGCCAGGCAGCCCTTGTGCCATCCTCTTTGATCATAAGCACGTCACTTAAGGCAGCGGGTGCGCTGGTGTTCCCACTTGTGGGAGGGGGGAGCATTGGTGCTTGGGCAGCAATAGTGATGTAGAAAACTGCAGAGACAGTGGGGCCAGAGTCAGGGACCAGACCCGGGTCAGTGGCAGTGCAGCTGAGGAGAGACCTTGGCACTGCCAGGAGTATTCATCCACATTTGTTCTTCAGTTCGCTCTTGGCAACTCTTGGCTGCCCAGTGTTAGGGGAAGCCTTTCCCAGGAAAGCAGGAAGAAATGGTCCTGCATCAAAGATTTTCTGCTTAAAATAAAACAAAACTGGAGAAATCCAAAGCCCGTTCACGCTGAGCTCTGGTGGCTCAAAAACCTCTCAGCAGCTCAGGTGTATTTGGGCCAGTGGTTAAGAAGAGAGGGCTTCAGTGTGGGAAGAGCTGAAGTGCAGGAGGATGCCTTCAAGTGAATGTGTGTGTCCAGGAAGATTGGGTAATGACTGGGTGAGGGCAGAATGGTAATTGGCTGTGAAAAATAACTGCAGATGCATGTGTAAGTGAATGCCAGGCATGAAGGGTTTTGTGAGGAAGAGATTAAAGGGCTTACTGTGCAAGTGGGTGTTGGTATTTATGGTAAGGAGAAAGGGAGGTTTGTAATTTACTTGTGCTTAAGGTGGTAACTTTTTTTTTTGACAGCTTTGCAATCTTTGCCAGGGTCAGCAATTTTTAAAGTGATCCCCAGGAACGGAAAAACTTCCGAACTTTTCAGAGGAAACTTGAAGGTCACAGAGTCCTGCTGGTTCAGATATTTGGGATCCTTTAGTCTAAATCAAACCATTTGGATTGTTTCAGCAGCTCATACTTCACAACTGTACAGTTTGTAATCAGGATGCTTTCTCCTTTTTTATTCTTTGCACCTACATTTCTTATTTTCTGTTGCGGAAAGTGATTACCAGTAATTGTAAAATTGTGGAAACAATTTTGAAACAGCATAAAACTGTTATAGTGTCATCAACCCTTTGACTTGGTAGACAGATGTAGTTTGATAAAACCTTGTTGCCTGAATAGCTCTGCTAGCTTTCAGCTTGCACAAGATTGCTAGAAATAGGAGACATTGTTTAGTGTCTAGTCATCTCATTTGTTGCATATTTCAGCCAGAATAAATTCTCTGTTGCCCTACCCATTTCCTTGTTTCCTAATGCAAGATGTCAGGTCGGTAATTTGTTCTGGTGGTTGTTGTTGTTGTTGTTGTTAAGCATAAGTTTTGTTCATCTGGTTGAAGCATCCTAACAAAGAGAATTAAAAATATCTGGATTTTGTGGATTCTGTACAACATGACATATATGACATTCGATGTCCTGTAACTGTCCTCCGAAACAGGCAGATTTGGGAGAGATTTGTGTCTACCCACAAATCAGAATTATGTGTTTGCTACCTATCTGTCCTTACTTTAGGGTTATCTTAAACACAACTACCAATTTCATAAAAGTGCAGTTTCATGAGGAGATATGAAACAGCATTTCATGGGAAACTATTGACATATGTATACAAGGACAGACATTTATGTATATTAGGGTGGAGGATTCAGGAAATGTGAACATCTGGTTTCTCTTAATAGTCTTTTCTACTATTTAATTAATAAGAATTATTTTGATCTCGTTCATGTCTGACCTGAAGAATTCATGAAATCTAGTTCTCTCTCAAGTCAACACATCTCCACTGTGTATACATATTTGACGTGTCTTTGTGAACTTAGTAAATCTAACTATTTGAAAGGACAATGTAAAATTCTGTATTAAACCGTGGTCTGCTACACACATGTCCATTCTCCTTGTATTTTCTTTGAACACAGAACACAGTAAAATGTATTGTACAGTCTACCAGTTTGATATCACTTTGATAGACATGATGTGACCTTATATACACACTCCAATGTACTCTAATCCGTGGTCTCCCAGCTCCCACTCTGCAGGATTTTTGCGATGTTGATGGAACCCTGTGCTTTCACAGAGCAGCTGCAGTGACCCCTCGCCCTGCTCACTGCTGCTGACAGCTGCCTACCATGTGTAGAGGAAACCTCACAGACTAAAATCTCCCTCATAAAGCAAAGATCTTTAGATAAGCATGCAGGCCTGATCATGCTGCTACTTTAAAAATAAATAGTTTAAACCCAGAACTTTTGGTGTGGTGCTAAAAGAGTGGTAGCTAAATATTCAAGGCATTCAGCCTGGTAAAAATAATGGATATGTGACACAGTGTCTCCTTTTAAAAACAGAAAGAAGAAAACTTCAGTATAAACAATGAAAGGTATCCTAAGTATAAATAATCTGCATAAGAAATGAGTTAATCTGTCTGTTAGGACAGGTTTGACTTGCTAAACAAGGCTCATCAAGTTCTTCTGGTTTATGTTTAAGAGCAGTGTCATAACTACCTGAAGTCAGAAAAACATGCGTCCAATATTTCATGTATCAAATGAGAAAAGTTTATTTCATCTGAATTGTAACTTTTACCCGCACGGTGTATTTACTTCCATCAGGATTTTTATTCAGGGAAAAATAAAACAGAAGGAAGGCAAGAATTTAAAATAAAAGTGAAGAACAAAGTTGGGTGTGACGTTTCATTTCCTTTTAATATTAAAACTTGAAACAATTATTAGGTAAAAACAGGTTGGCATTGTACTTCTTAAGGCATTTCTTCACATACAGTACCAAGAATTATATCATTGCTAATGTTTTCCTGCTGAGCTGCCGTCATCTTTTGTCTTGCTGTCATAATGTTACATTGATGTACCTTTCCCATTTGGGTAGAGGTCATTATCCTCGTGCCCGGCTGCATTGCCTCTGCTGTGCAGGTTAACTGCTTGAGGTCTTTTATCTAGACAAATGTTTTACCAGAGCTTTTGCTTCGCGGTGACACAAACTGTTCCTCAGAGGTCAAATCCAGATGCATTAGCGATGCTGCGATAGCGTGTTCCCTGTGTATTCACACACTCATTCAGAGACCCATGGGAGTTAAGGTATCAGCTTTGTGAAATGAATAAAAGCAATTATTAAAATGTCCTTTATTTTCAAGACTTTCTTCTCCCAAGTAAGTACCTGTATGTTGTCTTCATTTAGTATTTGTGTCACCGTAAAACTGGCTTGTCAAAATAATGCCATTTCACAATCAATTTTGACAAATGTATGGTAATCATAATAGCCAATTTTTTCAAATAAACTGTGTGCATAATGAGCTCAAATCACAGTTCACACATTTTTTATGTGTTAGCTAATTCTATCAATATCTTCTTTTTAAATAGTAGCTTCGAGACTATTAGCCATTCCCTGGGCATTTCTGGTAGATTCTTTCTGTGCATGAGTGATAATCAAGAGGCAAAATAACAAGTGAGAAAATGCCCTAAAGCTTGCTCAGCTAGGCTCAGATTTTACAACATCTAGTTTTTACTGTCAATTATAGGTTAAAAGGTCTAACAAGTACATTTCACCATGCTCAGAATTTCAGCCTTCAGCATTCAGATTTTGTCAGCCTTGTCCCACACAGGAAAAGACGTGTACAAGAGCTAATCCTCTGCATCTCTTCATAGGAATTTGAATGCATTCCTTGAATTGTGAAATAGTATTTGGTAAGACCTTGCTGAACAAAAGTGATGAGCACTGTAATTTGTCATACAAATAAAAGGGTTTTTTCTTCTGCTATTCATACAAAACTCAATTTAAGAACATAGCTGAGAAAACTATTAAGCTTTAAGGATGTGACTAAGACCTACTGAAGCAAACAAAGCTCCTGGAGCGCAAGTGTGGGTACTAGGAATCCTTCTCTCAATCTGCACTAAATTTCCTTTAAAATTTAAAACTTCTGAGTTAGAACGACAGAAGCAGGACCAAGAAGGTCACTTGCCTTCCCGGAGATCTAAAAGGTATCGATGCATAGTAGGATTTCAGTATTTATTGCTTTAGCTGCAAATATTTAATTTATGTTGAAAATACCAATACACAAATCTAACTCAGTAATTCCCATCTCTTCCTGTCTCCCACTGGGAAAACCACATTGGCTTCAAACAAGCTCTGTGTGGGTACTGGCCTCTTTGCATGGAGCCCCTGAAAGGGTCAGGGCTACAGTAGTAAAAAAAAAAAAAAAAAAGGTCAGTTTTATCCATGTGTGTGCATAAAAGCAGAAATATATATATCTCTCTCTCTCTCAAGGTATGTCTTGTTGCCTTAGAACTTAAAACAAAGTGCACCTCTGAGCTCTGGAGCCAACAGTTGCTGGTCATGGGTGATGGCTGCAGTCGTGTTAGGAATACATCTGCTGCACAGAGAACCTCGGGGAACACTGCTGTTTGTATGAGCAGTATATTCATTTTTTGTTGGTTAGGGTGGTTAGGATTTGGGGCTGGGTTTTTTTAAGCAGATCTTATTTAGTAGTACATACACAAAAAGTCTTCTAAAGTCTTGTTTGTATGAAAGCATTGGGAGCCAGAGAGAAAGAAAATTGTTCTTCAGTCTGAATTATGATTTAGGCCTGGCAAAGACTTAGGTTTTTGGGACTGGTTTCACTTTGGAGTGAAGGGAGATTTTCAGCTGAATAGGAACTGATTCAATTAGTGCTTAAATTAATGAGTGATGTCTTTTCACTGTCTGCTGTCCCTACTGGGGATTAGGCGCAGTCTGCCAGGAAGGATACAGGGCTCATCTGAAATATTGAGGCAATGAGGATGCAGCAAGGGTATAGAGAACTGGCATTTTTATTTTTCAGTTAGGGCAATTAGTTGCATTAGCTTAATCATGTCCACATAGCTTGGTTCTCTATGAAATTTTCTGCTTTGGTACTAAAAAATGATCAAAGACTGACACTAGAATTTGATTTTTGTTTGTTGTATGAGTTCATTTAGAGTATGCCAGCGGCTGCTGCAGCCAGTGAACCTAAATAAATGCCTGTTGGATATCTATTTAGCAGCAGGCTCCAGATTTTTCAATACTGTCTCCATGTAACCTTTTAATCTAGTTCTTGTCTTTGACTTTTCGTATTTTATATATTTAACCCCTTGATGCAGATATTTTGCATTAAGTGCTTTAGAAATCCTGATTTACTGCCTCAAGGGATTAACCAGAATTCCAGTATTCTTGCTTTATCTACATTCATTTACAGAGGCCATTTATTTCTAATAAATACATTGGCCAGATCATATTTCTCTGCAAACTCTAAGCCTTGAAAATAAATTTATGCAGTGACATAATGAAAATAATAAAAACTGTCTTGCATGTTGCTCTTATTCTTGCTTTAAATATCACCTTCCAAAGGCATGTTTGGTTTATATTCTCCAAGCAAACACCACGTTTGAGGTTCACACTGCAAAGCTCTAATTTTTAGTTGACTTCTAAGGGAGTTTAATCAAAATACAGGATATATGATTCAAAGCAAAAAATGTAATTAAGAAAAATCTTTTTCTGTAGGCAAAGAGCAGATTGTTTTCATTAATTTTATGAAGAATGTTGTTTTTCTTGGCTGAAAACTTAAACTCATGGGACAAAGGAAGATTTATGGGGTGATCCGCAAAATCACACAGGTTTTGTGTTGCAATGCTGTTTTTGCAGTGACCACTAGAGTCCCTATAGTTGAAAGTTTATCAGTATTTCTTTTTATAAATCTCTATTTTCAGAAAGGGCTTTTATTCAGAGATTAGCTTTGAGCTAAATATATGCACACAAAGGCTCAGTGTATATGTAGTGTGGTAAGCATGTATATTTTAATGTAAACAATTTATAATATTTTAAGAGGTCTTACATTACAAGGAAAAATGAAACTGAAGTAAGAACAGCTATTTAGATCTTCCATTCATATACTGCTCGTGCTTCTTTGTCATTGTGCTTTATTTAAACATATGGCAAACTCTCCAGCAGTTGCTGAAAGCCACTAGTGTAGAAGATCAGAGACACGATGTCTCTTGCCCTACTCCTTCAAGGTGTCAATGCCCTTTGTGAGGTGCTTGGGCTGAAGATCTATGTGTCTTATAAAGTTTTCATCTTTGTGATCATTAGAGTGGAGGTGCAGAACTGGAGACACAGCCGGGTTATTGGGTGGCACTTTGACTTATTTCTCCCTTCTGAATTTTGACCCCTTAGATTCGAAGTTCAAATTCAGCTTTAACTTTGACGCACGTATTTTTAAACCAAATAATGAGTTTATTTAGTTAACTGTATCAAATGAAATACCTTTTGTATCTTTAAAAATCTCTCTTTAAGAAGATCAGTAGTTCACGAACAGTAATGAAACAACAATCTTAACAGAATGCTCTTTCATTCCCCATAATGTCAGCAAGAGTGTCTACTTGTTTAATGTTGTAGTAAACAGAAAAGTTCATGGTTCAGTGCTTAAGCCTCTGAGCTGTCTCCCCAACTGTTCCTGGCTGCCAGTACTTTACTTACTCAACAGGAAACTAATTTAATTAGTACAAAGAACAGGCCAGTACAGATGCCTGTATGAAATTCTTTCAGTTTTTAGAAGGCATATGCTAAACTCCCTACATTAGATGGAAAAACAGAGATTGTAACATTTAGACAATGAAATATCTGTTAACCTGTATTATCAAAGGTTGCTGTCTCAACTTATGTTACTGTGGTCCTGCAACATCAAACCAGAAAAAATATTTCAGTTGAAAGGCAAAGAAACTGATAGTATATTTGAGACAAGCTTATGTTTCACATTAGGAATCTCTTCAGCCTGCACGTGACTAACTGGGAAGATGTACCGTTAGTTCTTAGCGACACTGTCTTCTTCTAAAGTCTGCTTCACAAAATTTATTAAAGTGGTAAATTCAAACAGTACTTAGGAAATACAAAAATTAAGGTTTCAAATTTAATTTCCTCCACCTGTGGTTTATGCACTCATCTACAGTTTTCATTTGCCAGGATCACATACTCTTATTTCTTTGGGCCCTCAAGTCCCTTTTCTATAGGATGATGGATTGTGAACACAGATGGATAGTTAATGTTTCCTTTCATCTTCATAATTCAGTGTTTCATCCTATGCATTATGGCTATAGCGTCCATAATCTGCACCAGATATGGAGTCATGACCTTCCATGGTGGCTTTTCACGATGTGCATTCTGTCTCAGTTCTTTGCCAGCATTGTGAAGCCACTTTCACAGTAGCCCCGTGAGCTGACATGGTATGAAGGTGTCCATTTTACGCACTAGAAGCTGAAGCACAGGTATTAAAATGGCAATTGTTAAAAATTAATCAATTATTCTTGCCTGATTTTTCAGAGCTCCTTGGATCCTTTAGCGCTCAGTATGTTCAGATTGGATTTCATTCTGCATTGACCTCAGTTGGAGCAGTGAATGCTCAGCATATCTGCAGCCCCAGCCAGGATCCATCTTGGATTATAAAGAAAATGAGAGCTGCCAAGGGAATTTCTGTTAGGGAGGAGAAAAAAAAAAAAAAAGGTTAACATAACTTCTCTAGTATCACGTAGGAGCTCTGATAGTAGTTTTCTAGCATCATATAAGAACTATGGCAGAAGCAGGACTTGAATGCAACTTTCCAAGCATTCAGCTACTGAAACTTTGTTATTTTTTTCTTGTCTGCCCGCTCAACTTACTTGAGACCTTCCAATTTCCACAATAAAGGAGTCAAGGGTCTTATTTTCAGTAAAACCCTCTGTCTTACAAAAGCAGCATATAGTTTGAGCCGCAAATGTGGCAAAGGTTTCTTTGGGGACAAGAAAATGATTACGTGTTAAAGACTACTACAGGTGTACAAGGGATTAGATATATTGCGCAAGCATTTCAACTCCTTTCGAGAGTTGTAAGTTCCCAAATTTTCAGAAACTGATAAAGCAGAAGAGGTTTTGGTGTATGGGATCATACTGATACCTTCTTTCACCTTCATCGAGATGTATTGCCAGTGGGATTCCTACCTTTCAGCCCTCAGTGTGAGGTCAGTAGGTAGCAGTAGGAGGTGATTATCCTCTGTGTCAGGCTGACACAAGAGAAAACACAGTGCATTGTGCAAACAAGCTTACCTGCTGTTTGTTGGACAGGAGATAATGTTGTGTGACCCAGGAACAATAGGTGCTCCTGCTGCTGCTGAAGAGACAGGCAGCCTCCTGGCTGTTTGCTCTCTGCTGTCTGCCCGCTGCCTCTCCATGCCTCCCTCTGCCCTTTTTCCTGACAGTCACATCCCTGTTCCCCAACCTGGTGCTTCAGCCCGTTTCCTCTCTCCTTGTCAAAAAGGAGTCAGCCATGGGATTACGCTCAATAATGCCTGTCCTGATTACTGTGTGTTTAACTTGAAAGGTATTTTTAATATTGCTCTGGTGCTTAGCAACCCCATATTATGCCACAGCCCAAAGAAACCCACCAAAAATGGTATTTGCAAGGATGGGAAGAAGAGTCCATCCCTATCTTTATCAAAGTTAAATGATATGGAAGTTGGTTCTTTCTCTTTCAACATGCTATTCTTCTGACTGTTTTGTTTGCCTGCCTGTCCTGGTCAAAGATTAAATGACTGAGAACATGGCAAATCCTGGCTTTCTCGTTTAACCACTATTAATCACTTGACATTGCATTTAGAGCTAGTTTGCACAAGATATGTGAAAAGCAAAGCGCCTCACTCGCATGCTGGCTTAACAGCCAGCAACATTTTCCCCTCCCATCTGCTGTGTTCATTATTATTTAAAAGCAAATCAGGAGACAGAATTGGATTAGCAGAGTGGGTGGCACCAGTGGAAAACAAGCTCTGTGTCGGCAGTCACCCTGCCAAGTTCATGTGAAATTGCCCATTTTAGTTGGCAGCTTCAGCTTAGCTTGGTGTGATGACATATGGGCCTAGAGGGTAAGAATCTATTTCCATATTATAGCAGCTTCTGCTGTGAAACCTCATTGTTTGTAGCTGTGTGACTGCCTGGCTCTGGCTGCAAACTCCCGTCCTGGTCTGCTCTGCCTCATGGGGCTCCTTGGCCATCGTCTTGGCACTTTTCCAAGGTCCCCTTAGCAGCTCTTCCTATGTGTTGATACCCGGGTTGCCCCCAGCTACTCCGTTGGTCTCAAGCCATAAGCATGTTGAGTGTCAAGAAGCAAAATAGGGAAGCTCATAACCCTCTCATCTGTGTCCCCCCCCCCAGAATCAAAGGAGAGAAATCAAGCCTTTGCTTTGACTTTTAAGGGTCAGAAGTTTCTCAAAACAGCAGGGATATGTATTTTATGTTTGAAAAATAAATAACATAGCATGTAATTTACACATCGACTCAAAACTCAATCACCTCATAAATAGGCATTTACAAATGAAAAACTGACTTCTTAAAATTAATAAAAATTCTCTGTTCAAGTATTAGTGTTCTAGAATTTTCCAGGATATGATTTCAGCGTCCAGTGTTGTCTATTGTACTTCTGCATAAAGGAAGTTGTGGTGCCTTGCATTGAAATCCGTGTGATAGGGATACCACCAACTAAGTCAATTCTGTAAAATAAGCTCAAAGATATTTCAGGAACCAGACTGCCCCTAAGTCCCTCAGCTGTGATTAGTGAGTTAACAATAACATTTCTTATTTCAGAAATCTTTTTCATCCTCTACTTACTATATAAGGAAAATAATTAAAATAACTCTATGCAAAGCCCTTTCAAAGCACAAAGAATGTATCTCTCTGAGTTTACAGTACCGTTATTGTTGGTTATTGCTTGACAGGATAAAAATGTTTATGGAGGGAGAGTTACAGGCTGTTGACATGCCTTTAAACTATTTATTATAATTTCCAGAAATTCCAGTGCCTTTTTCCCCCCCCTTTTTTTTTTTTTCCTTTGGACACTCTCTACTGCTACATACTACTTCAGATAGCTTTGTTTTGGGGATAGTGAAGGGGAGCAGAGAAATCTTGCTGTTGGGAGTATATGATCCCCTTCTATGCAATGTGAGAAATGGAAGACCTTTTTCCTGTTAATCCTTGTTATCGTAGCCTCTGCATGGTAACAACCCTGGTCTAACACAGTTTGAGGAAGGTGGACAAAACATGATGCACGACGCCATTAAGGAACCCCAAGCACTTTACAATGAGGAAATGAGTTGCGCCTTGGAAGATGGGAATTGGTGCACAGGTCTGCCTCCCCAGTTGTGCCTGTCTCTGCTCATGGTGAAGTGGGGGCATCTTGTGCATTATATGACTGTTGTCATCTTCCTGCTGTTTATTCAGCAAGGATGCATTGAGAGAAGTGTCAGGAAAGGGGCAAATATCTCCCAAACAATGATCAAAAACTAGCGCTCTTGAAAAGGCATGTATTTATCATCAAATGGCTGCAAAATTTGAACATAATGCACCAGTGAGGTGGTTAGATGGTATCACTATTAATATATCAAACTAAAGGCCTGCGTTTTGGAAGGATTTATTTCTGTGATGAACTCAATTTTAGAGGTCCCTGCTGGGGGTGAGAGATGTGATCAATGCTCAGGCTCCAGTAGCAGCGTCTTTGTTACTGCCTATGCAGAGACCTGAGCACATACATCACTTAGGCACAAAGAGGCAGCTTAGTTCTTTGTTCATTCTTTATACATGAGCTAGTTACTCGTTTCTCCATACGTAACTGCTATCATTCTTCATACCGAAACTGTATTTTGTTTCTGGATGAACTTAAAAAGCTTTTTGGAAGGGTCTAATAATCAGAAGCCTGTATTTTAAGGTGAAAAAGGCTAACGAGATACAGAAAGTCACATTATCTGTTTGTAGAGAGCAATTCAGTCTTCTCCTGGTGCATCTATTTCACCTCCTTTTGATATTTAAACCCAGAGCATGTCAGTTACAGAGGTGCTGGGTATCATTCCGTATAATTTTTATCTGTCCATCTGTTTGCTCTTTCTTTCTCTTCTTTCCTGTAACAATTTTCAGCCTCATACCTCTAATATTTTTTGTAAATACGATTTACACCTTACACGACTCCAAATGAATACAAGCTAATCAGGTGGATTGAGCTTCAGTTGCCACAAACAAATGAGAACTTACTGTAGTGCTGTGCTGTTCAGTAATGCTAGAGAAGTTCCAGTTTGAAAAAAGCCATCGTAAATGAATTTATACGCCCACCCAGATTTATTTTAATTAAAATCATCCATGAGTCTTGGCTGTTGCTTTGACTACTAAGTACTTACAAATAAGCTTAGTAGACATGTTTGTTTTTTCCACAGCTGTAAAAATATATATTCTGCTACATGATTGGTTTTTTATCTGATTTATTTAAATAGAGTTAGGTAAAGATGCAGTTTATAGGGAAGGTTAAAGGGTCAAAATCCTATTTAATTAACTTATACCCACTTGGGAAGCAGCCAAGGTAAAAGAATGCAGTGAAAGTAAGCTTCAAATAATATGAAATCTTTGAAAAGGACTAACCACCTTTGGTGAAAGGCTTTCCTGTTCTTAACCTTGTGTCATTTAAACTATTTAAATGAGCTATGCAAAACCTTACTTTTATAATGGAGCTTCAAAAAAAAGATTAAGTATTTCTTGCAGTTACAAGAAAACCAATGCTTATAGCACTTTTGAAAGAAAAGCCTTTACTACTCCATCTTACCATGATCCCTGTCTTTGCATACCACAAAATGCACAGTATGTTGCACCTGATTTGACATCTGCTATTTCTGCCACAAGCCTCTCAAGTGTGTGAGACTGCTTTTTTAAATCATTTAAGTCTTTTAAAAAACAGAAAGGAAGGGGGAAGCCTGTGTAATATCTGAAGGAGGTCTGGATTTCAAAGAGTGTAGATCCTGCTTGGTTTCTAAAAGTTGCATCTGTGAGAAGAACCTCATACTGGACTTCCCAAACCATGCATAATATTTGAACATCTTAGTCCTACGTGTGGAAAAGGTTCTTACCCCAACCAGAGTGGGAACTCTGAGAAATAAAATCACTGAGCTGCTTTGTGATCCCTTTCTGTACTACATAGAATATCCTCATTGCTGTAGTGATGCTCTGTAGAGGTGCTAATTCTGGAACATTTTTTCCATTTAATGCCACAGAGACTGCACTGGGGAAATATTTCTGTTTCAGTGCTCCATATGGTTTTGTATGTAAAAATGGAACTGGCAGGGAAGAAAGCAGCTGGTCTGAAGCTGCCAGTAACTATTTCTAATGTCACAGATTTTCAGCAAAAATCCCAAGTGGGAGCTGTATAGGTGAAAGGACTGCATAGCAGCATTCAGCAAGTATCAGCACCCCCTCTAGGGAATGAGCGCAGAGACGAGCAATATCTCATAAAGACACCATCACACCTCCTAAACTGGGATTTTTTTTTCTCCACTGTTCCATTCTGGTCTCAAGAAGTCTCAGGTTGGGAAACAATTCAGGCTTCAAAATGTCAGCTGCAAAGACTTCCTGATAGCTCTGTGAATAAATACTGTTGTATGGCATTCACGGTATGGGTGGACACATAGATTAAGAGTTTAGGACATAATCATATTTGGAAATATATTCCAAAATTTTAAATACATCTATTATTTAAACTTGCCATTAATACAATACACTATAATCGTGGGAAAGATCCTTCTGCTTCAGCGTGTGAGGTCTGCTTTCTGTCTAATTCATATGTGCTTAAGGGTTGCAGTGCTGTGCTAAAAAATGTATTTTAATTGACATGACCATTTTGCCATGATGCTCAGTCTCTCAAAAGCCACAGCAGCAAACAGAATGGATGACCAGATGGTGTTTCGTTAGAAGGATCTTTGCTATCCAGAATGCAGCTGCAATAATATCTGTTCTGTCAAGCTAAAACAAAGGCATTCATAACTCCACATTCCAGATTTAAAATTTCTTGCTGGTTTGAAAAGTACTTTCTAGGAAAAACACTAATGGAAATAAAAATGCAGGTGAGAAATGGATTTTTTTTTTTTTTTTAGTTTACCCATCCGTCTTTTTTCTTCCTTCCGCCCCTGAACACTCACTCTGTCTTCTCAAAGGAAAAAAAAAAAAAAAGAACTGACATAACTTAATTCCAAGCTGCCTGTAGGTACTTGCAGGCTACTAGAATGATTTTAGTAGTATCAACATTCACACTTTGTTTTCTTAATGCTTAGCATTTGTCTGTGGGGTCTGAGGTAGTTTATAGTGTTGTGATCCCTTGCAGAGGTATCTTTAAATTCCAAGGAATCTTTGTTAGAGCAAAATGGTCCACACCCATTCAAGACAGCTACTCTGCACTGATTACACCAGCAGCATTAAATTTGTTCCAAGACTACTTAGCTTTCAAGAAGTAACTTGACTGATATTAACAATCACATGTATACAAAATGCCCTATTTTTAAATACCTGTTGATACTTCAATTTTTGCACAAGGCAGGGCTTAATTTTTGGGAGGAGGTGAACGCTAATGAGTCATCTGGCAGGCATTTAGTCTTTCGTATGTCATTTTGTCCAGCCAACTTTGCTTTGGGGATAAAAGCCATGACAGGGAAAAGGAGGAACAAATTTCTGATCAAGTTCTCTGAAAATATGTACTTCTTGTTATGTTAGATGGGGAGGAGTGGAAGGAGATGGTCAAGTACATCATCTCATTTGGGTTTTGAGTTGGTCAGCTGTTGTGTTTCAGATAAAATAAATAAATGAGTATGCTTAGGTTTGAGTTGATCAATAGCACTGTTGGTAACAGTGACCATCACTCCTGACACTGGCAGTCAGTAAGTTTCATTCCTGGTATTTGGAGGGCACAGTTGATCTGCTCTCCCTGAACTCTAGGGTTGTATTCTTCATTCAAAGCTAGATAGTGACCTATAAAGAATCAGATCCTTTTCTCTTCTGTCTGAATTCTCTAAACTCTGGTTAAATATGACTTGAAGCTTCACAAACCGTTAAACATCTCCTTGATATGTTGGCAGGCCAACATATTTTTACTGCTAAAAAAATTAAAACCAAACAAAAAAAATTCAAAGATCTTCCAGTCAGAGGCATGGGCTCTCAGCCATCTCTTGTTTGCTGCTCCCTTGAAACATGTACAGGAGATTATCCTTATTAGGCTATCTTATGGGTATTCCCAGATCTTTTGAGTATGGTTTTCTTCCTTTTTAATTAGTAGGTCATTATGTGACAACTTCTGTCTGCTCCCTTAAGTGGCTGGCTAAGGCAGATTTCACAGTGTTTCTGGATACCTGAAAATAATTAGCCATTTGTGAGTTGGGAGGTGGCTTCAGATTTTAGAATGAAGCTTTGTTCTTAGCAATGCACTGGGGAATGCTGCTGCTGAAAAATAAGGATGTTATTCCATTATTTTGTCTTTGCAGACAAGAACAGTGTGATAAGTTTCTGTCTAGCTCTATCCAGGCAGTTCCTTCTTGCTCCCTCACCAGTTTTCAATCCCATTAGCTGTGATGTCGCAGCTATTCGGAAGTTTGGTGTAAACTGGATTACTGAGAAGTTCTACATTAAAATGTCACTTCTGATACTTTTAGCGATCCAGTGTACAGGGAGTTCCACAGAAAATTTTACAATACGAGTGACAGGGGCACTAGTTGCAGGGCAGGAGCAAGGAAGTAGGTTTGCAGCAGTGGGAATTCCTTAAGCTGGCTCTGCCACGAAGGTGAGACATGGTAGAAGGGTACCACAGCTCAGCTCACTCGCACCCAGTTGCTTGTAGTTGAATCTCCCATCCCTTGACTGTTTAGCTCTGCCAGAGAGTTTCGTAATGAGAAGATCTCTCAGCAGCTCTTCTGGAGCTCCTTTTCTCCAGAGACGGGTTCAAACCAGTAACAAACCTGTTAACCAGGGCATTAATGCCTTTATATCATCTTCCAGCAGGTATTTCCTTTCTGAGTTCTGTTATATACAACTGTAACAGATAGGCTTTTCTTTCTTTTTTTTTCCTTTTGGGTATTTTAATTACGCTATCGACAAATTTGGTTCAGGCATAGCATTTACCTATCTGTTTCAGAGATGAGAGCTGGTGCTACCACTGAGATAAGGATCTCATTGTGTCAAGCACTGGCAAAAATTGTAGGTTTAGGTTCTCTCATTATAGATCCAGGGAGACAGCATTTCTCCAATTCAATTTCAGTCAGTTCCTCTTTAGCAGGATGTTTTGTAAGTTATCAGGGTGAGAAACATAGCAATTTAGACATATCACATTAATCAGATAGAAAAAAGGTTATAAGAAGTTGTAGGGATTTGGCTGTTTGTCAGGTTTGAGAAGTGTATTCTTGCCAACAACTAGCACTCATATTTTTCTGTTCTCGGTGAGTCCCAAAATCCTCAAATTGCATTTTTGTTTTTAATAAGGCTTTTCCATGGCTTTGCTTGCAAACTATATTAAGCTCAATAACACTGCTATTTTTGTAGTATCTTCATCTGAAGTACTAGTTTTCCCAGAGCTCACTCACAGAGGGCTGTGCTTTATTCTCAAAAACTAGAAGACGTGTAGTAGATTCAGTCCTGGCCATTTTTCATGCGAAGCCTTATTCAAATGGTAATTGTGAAAGGCTTTGTGGACTTTGTTCTCAACTCAAAGAAAAAACTTCAGCTGTGGGCAGCTAGGGTAGGAAAGAATTTTTGCTGAAAGACTTGTAGAAAACTAATTTGGAAGTTACCACGGCCATTCAAAAGTTAAAAGTATACCTACAAATCAACTGTGAAACCAATCACATTATCAAATAACACTGGAAATTAATACTGTGAATAAAATATATTACAGTGGAGATCAGGCTTGCATTCCTTTTTTTTTCTCCTCACAAGACGCACTATGAAGGAATTCATTATAATATTTTGTAGAGACCTGTGTGCAAAGTATGCACGGTTGGTTTGCAATTATGGATGTGCATATATGCTACTTAGCAACTAGTGTATAATTTAAGGGTAAGTCTTGGCTCTTCAGAATCAACCTCCCGCACTGGACTATTGGGTGCACATTCACTGGACTTTTGTTTTGAACTCGTACTGTGCATGAGGGTACAATTTGGAAAACTCACAGTCCAAGTAAAGATTTCAAGTACTACCAGATGTGGCAACTGTTCTAGTATTGCATTTTTGATAAATTTAACTGTATTTATATAATTTGAACTATTGGTGGCTCCATCTAAAACTGGGCACTAATTTTGGGAGACACTCTAAACTCAGAGGCTGGGACATAAAGCAGGGCCATTGTTACAAAACGGGTTGCAGTGGGATGAAATGACTTGCCTACAGTCACATTCAGCAGCAAAGCCAAAATCTTCATTTCTGTTTTCCAGCCCCATATCCACAGTGCCATAGACGTCTCACCTTTCAAAGGTGATGTCACTTATTTAAAGTACACTCATAAAATAATTTAGTTTATAATTGTATTACTATTCTGATTTTTTATTTTCTTACTAGTTTACAGTCCTTGTCTAGCACTCACTTATTTCAGGGTCATCCCTTCGCACCCACCCTAAAACTGCAGTCAACTCCCACACACAAATCTATTTAGAGTTGCAGGGCTCTGCTCAGAGGCAAAGTCAATCTGTGAAAAATTCTTTGTGGAGAGAGGAATTCGTAACACAGCAATATGTCCATAAGGATCTGTATTATGATTCATATGTTAGAACTGTGGAGAAGAATATACAGCAATTTTCACCACTTTTAGATAGAGTCTGGGAAATCCCATGTGTGTAAGAATACCAATGCAGCAACTAAGACACAAGAGAAAAGAGCAGAAGAAATGAATCAGTTAATCCTGTGTTACTTATTTGTCAAATATGATTTACTGCTAAATACTGATAGCACTTATTATTATAATGTGTAAGTATCCTGTATCGTGCTGCATCTGTGAAAGAGTAGCAGCCAACAGTTGCCAAGATAATCTAGAGGTGTCATTTAAGACATTAAACGATATTAAATTGCTAAAGAAATATAAAGTGAATTGGCAAAGATGTGGCCTGTGTGAAGGGAGAAAGGTGAGGATATTCTCTCTGTATTGAGTTATGCCCCATCCTAGGAACAAGACTGGAAGTCACATTTATAGTGTGTTTTGCGAAGGAGATTACACTTGATATTTTGGCCACACACGTCACTTGCATGTATTTTGCTATGGCTTCTTCATTTCTTCAGTTACAGGGGGGCAGGATCCTGAGTTGACACTATAAACTGACCTTGTCAACATGGGCTTCGACAGAAACTGAAATTAAACTGCAATAATTCAGCCTTATTCAACTCCTGAAAGTTGCTTTGTAGACACATGACAGGGAAGAAGATACTTGGCTCAGTGCTATTTTAGAAGTGATGCAAATCCACTATATTCCTGTGTGTTACAAGGCTTCTGAATTCAGGAATCACTAATCAGCCTATACTTGAAATTATTTTTTTCAAACACTTCTCAGTTTGAAAAAAAAATCCTAGTTTTTCTAGTGTGTCTCTTTTTTTTTTTTTCTGAATAAATTTTTAATGGCAGCCTTAAGTCTTGCCTCTCCTGTGTATTTTGGGGCATGGATAACTAGATAAAACTAAAGGCCAGCAGAAAGCAATTTAAGTAACCTTATATTTAGCCTTAGTGAATAGTATTCCTCAGGAAACCACAAACAAGGTATAGTCCATCGAAGAAAAGCTTCCAACAAAGCTAGGCTGTATACTGAAATAATCTTTGAACTAGCACCTCTGAAGATGCAGAGCAACTTTATAGGCATCAATCTACTGAGCCTTGTCCATGGGGTAATTCTGAGCCTGAGCTAACAACACTGCAGATCATTTATTTTTCATATATAAGAACAAATGCATTTCTTTTAAATTTCACAGAAATAAAACTTCCCTGTGAAGGAAGGCACACTATACAGTGTGAAAATCGCACATTTTAAAGCATATATTTATAGAAATGTCTTTATGTACCCATCCTTTCCACACACATTCAGACTCATACATACACGTTATTTGTATGTTTGCATTTGTGCACATATATTATAGACACAGTTATAAAATAAAACATGTATGCATGTATATATGTGTGTATATATATTTGAAGGGGAAAAAAGATTTATGGCAGCCGGCCAGATTTAATTTGTCTGCTTGTATTTAGCACTTAAGGGCTTATATACTCAGTTTGCTCAAAAGAGTGAAGAAGTACTCCTTGCTTATGCCTCAAATCAGAAATGCATGAAGTGCAGCTGCAGAGATAATACATTCTCCCCAAAGGCTTTGGCTGAGCAAATTAGGTGTCAATGGGGTGCCTGCGCAGGCAGTACTCTCTCTAATTAGTCTCTTGAGCCTAGTTGGTGGCAGGTATAAGATGATCTAATCAATTGGTCTGTGTCTGATGGTACGTGTAAAAATCCTAGCAGGCAGAGCTGTCTCCCACAGGTCACTCACCTGCACAGCAGGAACGCTCATTTTCATTTTTCATCTCTTCCATCACATGATGCTGACAGTTGGTTTTAAGGAAATTGAATCCAAAAAATATCTAGTTCATAGGGCATGTAGGTCAAAATAAAGTTGCATTATGGGTATTGGTGATCCAATTAATTAATATTTATAGCAACAAGTAGCATGTAGATATTATCTGAGTGCAAATAGTATTGCTAATGTTTGGTTGGCTTTTTAAAATGATTTCTCTAACAAAGGTAGGAATAAAAGGTGTGGGGAAAATCACCTGTTAATACTGTACTTTTTTTTCAGAGAGGATGAATAGTATCTGTGGTGTCTGCATGTGTGGTGGAGGGAGAAGCAGAAAGAGTATTATTGTTGATGATCTTAAATACCTCCATGTTTCAGCTCATAAAGAATACAGTATCTCCAGCTGTCAGCTCACATTTTTATTTTAAAACTGGAATACTCTTATAATAACGCTAAATCAGCTGCCACATAAATAGACCTGCACTCTGAGTGTGCTTCGCATGCTAAAGACTCTGCGGGAGCACAGCTCCACCCGATGTGGTAATTTATACAGAAATTAAAAGTACCTAGAGAAGGATGCTGATGCTGCCAAAAGGAACACGTATTGAACTGGTATTTTTACAGGAAAAGACGTTCTTTCACTAATTAAAATAAAGAAAAATATTTGGGATTTAATCACCCTCCCCTGCCTCATGTCTTGAGAGTATGATTAATGTTTAAATTGCAAGCTTTGGTATGCCTTTCTAGAACCACTGTTACATCAACAGTTACTGCATTCTGAAGTTGGCATCTGCTGGTTTTAAGGTGGATTGACATTCTATCCCATTCAAGGTCTGGGACAAACAGAATGTATGCAGCAGCAGATTTCTCTAGGTAGCAAACACAGAAATGAGTCACTTCACGTAGATCACTTAATATTTCAAGTACATCATTAACTTACTTGTAGAAAGCTATTAGGTTTAGTAGAGATGTCATGAAAACCAGAAGTACCGGGATCTGTGGTAAAAAAAAAAGTTCATTTTTAAGGCAGTCTGTTATGTTTCAGGGTTTGTTGTTGTTTGTTTGTTTGTGGTTTGTTGGTTTGGTTTGGTTTTTAAGGAGATATGAAAGAACCTTATTTTGCTCTCGGGAAATCACAAGTTGTAAATATTCCATTTAACAATTTACAATTTTATAAGCAAAGCTGTGACCAGAGGCCATAAACATAATCTGCCAAGTCACCAGGCAAAACTTTGATTTGTATGATGAGAGAAATGTATAAATTCTAAGCAAGGCTATTTCTAAAATATAGCTTTAAAAATACAAACATGGAATACTAAGCCATCTGGGAACTGAATGGCAGCAGCACCGTGTGGAGGGCCCTGCCTTGGGTCTGTGTTGTGTGAACAACTGATGTTTCAGTTCAAGAGCCACACTGAAGAAACAATGCTTTTTTAATAAAAAGATTGGTTCACACCACTCTAAAATTTTCTGGCTTTTTTTATTGTGGATTTTCTGCTGTGGATGAAGAGATGCTCTCCTCTTTCTCCAGTTTAAGAGAGCTGTCTCTTTAATGTCTCATCTTATTTATTAAAAAATAAATCTGAAGAGAAAGTGCACAGTGATTACAGCACTCCTCTGACAAGTGGCATATCTATGTTCAGTTTCTTCCTCTTCCTCAGCATAGGAGAAAGCTAGCACTCCATGACAGCTCTCTGAGGCAAGGGAAGGGACTTCACCTGTTGACTCCACTTTTGAATTGACAATAAACATTCAGAGAATTAGCGATTCAGATGCAAACAGTATCTATTCCTAACCACCACACTTCTTGTGTCATGTGACAATTTCATACACAGGGGAAACACCTTGGCAGCCAGGGCTGAGGGTTCAGCCCCAGAACACCCTGCCCATTCGGGCCCTGGTGCAAGCAGTGGGTCTGTCATGCAGGCTGGCTTCCCAAACCGGGCGGGCTGTGCATTTCAACTCGTCTGCAGAGAGACTGAGAGCACCATACTGTTCCCTGGCTCCAGTTGTACTGTGTCTTCTAGCTTTCCCCAGCCAGAACCATCGGTGAAATGCGGCATCAAATCATGTTCTTTTCCAGTGATCCAATCTAAATCTTGAGCCTATGCAGAAGGTGGAGGGTGGCGTTGCCCACCGTACTTTTACACAGGCGCTAAGCTTCACAGGAAACCAGTTGCAGCCCTGGCATGGCAGGATCCAGCAAAGATGGAGCTGGTGGAGTTGTGATCATAAAACTGTCATCTTCCTTATACTGAGCCAGAGCAGGAAACCTGTAACCTCTGCTACCCTTTCTTAGGTCTTCAGTGTTCTGCCTGTGGTCTGCATTGGTGCTGGCAGTAGTTGCCAGTGTGCAAAGATTTTTTTTTTTTTCCCCCTGTGTGTTATATGGTAGCAGCTCTCAGTTTATTCATTTCTAAAGAATCCCTTAATGTTCTAAGGCTTGATTCTGGAAGAGCTAAAACTTCTAATGAAGGTATTCCTCATTCCACAAGCTCAGGCCCTGCCCTGAAGAATGTGTCATCAGCTTTGCCTACAAAGCCAAACTTGAATCCAGAAAATGTAGTATTGTTACTGGAAAATTGTAGCATAATCCTAGGAGAAGTGTGATACTTACCTCCTTTAGAAATTGTCCTAAGGTCCACTGATAGAAAGGAAAAGTTCTGTTTAATTAATTTAACTGCAGTTATTCTCAAATCTGAGCAGTTTGGTAACTACTGGAAAAGCATCCATCCAGAGACTTTTCTATCCCTATAATTTTGTTACCTGTCTCAGATGTCCCTGCTGCTTATGCCAGTCCCTGGAGCTCCGGTAATTTGGGCTTAGCCTGAAATCAGGCCAGCTATTCTGGATCTGGGCAGATGTGGCTTCCAAATTGCAAGCCTGCTTTTCACAGCTGGAGTGCAGGTGGCAGTGGGGGCAAATGCAGGCTCAATGTTGGAAGGAGCTTTGGGAGTTTAGTTGCTTCTTTCTAAGGAGCTCCCAAAAAGGACATCCCTAAAAAGTGCTCATGAAGGAAGGGAAATCTGGAGTTTGGGGAGTATTATCAGTAGTGTTTCGTCACTGAGCAGTTGTGAATCTCTGCACGTTCTGAACATTGCTTTTCTTTTTAGGCTTTTGAAGGTAAACTAAATGCATCAGCTCAAATGTATTCCCTGAAACAAGATTTACTGGCATTTCAGCCAAGCTTCTAGACCCTCGGGAAAGTGGGACTTTCATGTGGAATAGACAGTCCACACAAATGCCAGATGCATTTAGGAAACAACCCAAGAAGGACTCCAGAGGTGGTAGACCAAGCTCCAAGAGGGCCCAAGATGCTTAAGAACAGGCTTTTGCTAATCCAGTTCAGGTATCCTGGTGCTTAAAGAACAGAAGAAGAGCTCTCAAGAATCATGACAGGAACTCTGGAAATTACGGAAGTTAAGACGTTGCGTAGACATTGGGGTGTTTTGTTGAAAGCCACAATTAAAATGTTATGCTTGAAACTGCAGTTCAAAACGGATGCCTTGTTTTTCTCCTGCTTTTGAAATGAGGGCTAGACTAGATTCACTGGCACCTGCATCCAGTTTGATTTAAATAGTTTTAGGACATGCTAATACGAACCAGTTCCATGCTCAATGAATATTTCAGCCTTCTTTTTTTTAAGGGATGAAATTCCTTCACATCTGACTGTCTTCCTGCAACTGCATTTTAAAAATGTATCAGGTCTGTAGTTCTAGTCTTGGAGAACTTAACAAATATATTTTCAGAATTTCTCAGAAAGTCTCACTTTTTATTACTTGGCATAGAATTCTACTTGGAGATTTATTAAGAGTTAAATATGTTAATTATAAAATCTTTTCAGTGGCTTCAGTTCATCCAGTTCATCTAGCCTGAATTCAGCCTTCACGTGGCTCTTCTTGCAGTTATTGGATGCTTTGTTTTCCTGTCCCACATTCTCAGCCTGCCCCCTGTTTTGTGTAAACCTCAAAAACATCAGGATACCTTCGTGCGAGTCCAGCCATTGCTTTGAGCTCCTACATCAGCAGAGTGAAAGACAGCATAAGTGAAGCTATTGATAGAGTTTATTTTTGTATTTGAAAGGAGAGTTTTTAATTATCTGCCTAGTAATAGAAATACACTGAAATAAAGGTGAATACATTTAAACGCAGCACACCAAGAAGCTCCATAACATGGTTATGTTTGCAGAAATGTTTGTGATTTGCCTCAGGGTACCCCAAACAACTCTTGGGAAGGAAACATAAGACCTTTTCAGAAACTAGTTGCAAGCATTGTTGTGGAGGAGATCGCTAGGGAGAAAGGGGGCAAAAAGAAAAGGGGGCAAAAAAAGCTTGTAAACTCCTGAAGCTTTGCCAGCATTTTTAGCAACCTTCCTCTGCATTCAGGGGGTGTGACCACCTTTAGAAGAGATGACTGTCTATTTACAGCTGCCTATAATTTCCATGGAGAATGTCAGTGCTAATGGCACCTCTGAAGATTAGCTCTTGGGGCACAGACACATGAATATGGATAAACATATCTCGCTTAGGCGACCACTCTGAAAACATTGGTGTTCTAAGTTCATTTTCCTGAGGTACCAGTTCTAAATATGCTTTGGAAGTCTGCCCTTCGCTCTGAGCTGGCATCTTCATAACTGGCTTTGGACTAACCTATCTTTGGCCAAGTAAAAAAAAAAAAAAAAAAAATTAAAATGCAATTCATGAGGCTTATTATAATTTATATTGTTTCCTTACAGGATTAAATTTACCAGGTTGGAGGAGGGAAACAAAAACCTAATGAGGAGGCCGACACCAGGAAGGAACCACGGCCTGTTTCCTTTCTTTCTCTATGGTGGATTTCATTCAAAAGAAAATTGAAGCTGGCAAGACCCTGTTTTTCCCTGCAATTTATTTAAAACCTTGCACGCATTTGGATACCTTGTGATTTCAGAGAACTATGTGAAGATTAAGCTTTTGCTTACTGATACATGGCATGTACTCTTTCAGTCTTTTGTGTTTGATTTTGTTTGATTTTCCACTGCAGCGCTGCATCTTTGTAAGGATTTTTATGCTTTCACCAGAAATGTCTTAAATACTTTCAGACAACACATTTGGTGTTCACACTTCTTCAGTAACAACTGTACAAAAAGAGCCAACAGTGGCATAAAGGACTGTGTGTTTTCTTTGAGGGTTGTGCACAGTTTGCAAGCAATGGGAAGACTATTTCTTCCCAGGGCAAACCCAACTTGTCTGATCGGCTGACAATTACAGCACCTTGCCACTCTTCCTCAAGTGTTGTTATTTCTTTTTTTCATTATCCCCTCAGACCATTCATATCCATTTAAAAACATGGCAATAATTGCATGTTTACTTCAGTACTCTAAATTTGGTTACTATGCTTAGGCTATGTAGCATGCCAGTTTTCAAAATAGGCCTGTGAGAAGGACAAAGCAAAAATTATGAGATGTATGCAGCTGACGATATACAGTGAATTCCTTATGGTTTTATTCCCCTCAAGAACATATCTTTCTTTTATGGGTCTTGGCTAACATCTCTATGTTTTTCCTCACACTAGTTACCTTTTGGAGTATTTTCTTGAAAACAGAGACGATGAAACCGTTCTGTTTAATTCAAGGCAGATACTGAGGTACAGAAAATACTGAGGTACAGAAAAACTTCCATTGAATGAGCCATTAAATCTCGCTGTGTTACTTTGCCACGTACAAAGCAAGGTGGAGAATTCTCCTCATCCCAGACTGTTTGCTGTTCCACACCAAAGCACCTTTCAAGTTATTTTCCACAGGTATTCTGAGCTGACTGGAAGGCACTACATGATCCTTAGTCTTTAGATAGCTTTTCTGAATGAATCATTCAAATGCAAACTTTGCAAGAAATTGTGTGTGTGATTTTAGAAAAGGAAGCCCCTGCTACATTTTGGTTGGGGAGAGCATTGTGTTCGGGGGTGTGAAAAAACTGCTCTTGACTGTTTACAATGCTTTGCATTCAGAGAGGGCAGGGTATGGTGCAAAAATCACTGTTGAGTTATAGTCCTGCTTGGACAGAAACACTTGCTAGGCAATATTATTCTACACATAATTTTGACATCCTTTGCTTGCTGGATGCATTGAGTTACATTTTAAAGAAGTGTGGTAACGCTTTGGTTAGCTTTCAGTGTTTAAAATGAGGGGGAAAGGATTTGTGCTACTGCCATCTTATTAAACTCCAGCAGTGTTTAATAAGAAAAAGACACCCAATAAGGCAAATCCTTGAATGCACAAGTAGCTACAAAAGGTCTCTTAATGAACTAGGACAAGAGTCTACACTTTAAAAGAACTGAACCATGGAAATATTCTCAATATTTGCACAGCCATTAAAAGACAATTTTCCCCAATGACATCTCTGTTTCAGGATCTGCTAAAAGCCATCTGAAAGCCACTTTCAGTCACAATCCTATTTAGAACTTACTACAGTTTTTCCCCTGTGTTTATTGGGGGAAAAGTGACCACTGAACTTTTGAATTTATCACACACTGAAACTGCCTTAGATGTGGTTTGTTTGGGTTTCATGTTTCTTTTTTTTTTTGTAAGAGAAAAGTCTTTTATACATTATCTTTGCTACTTAAATTGTGTGCAGTTTGATGATTAAAATTAGCTATTTTTAGAAAAAAAAACTTGCTGCAAAATCTGAAGAATTTTTGAAAATGTAACAAAGATTTTGATTAGGAATATAAGGGTAGTTTCATAGATGCTTCTACTTGACAGCTTAAATTTGAAGGCAAGCAATTACACTGCTCAACTAACCCTCTGAAGGTTTAATATAGAGAGTAATTCCCCAACTGTTCCCACAAGCCTAGCACATTACAATCCATAGTGACTCACATACAGTGTTTGCTTAAGGTATGTATGTGTGTGTATGTGTGTGAACACACGTGCGCCTGAGATTATTCTCTCTGCCCCATTCCCACTTTTAAGCAACCACTGAAATAAAGTTGGTCCAAAAATCTTCAAACTCAATTAATTGCCTGAAGGAAAGTTCATAAATATCTGGGTTTCTAAATAGCAACTTAATCCTCAGCAGTAATGAAGTTATCTCACCTAGTGATCATTAAGGAGTGACCAGGGTCTCTTACTTCTGCACCTACTTTCTGGGCACTCTGATTGCCTGTGGTGACTTGGTTTTGCTGCTCTCTCGTGGAGGCTCTGGGCCCTGGGGATGTTCTCCCAGCACCAAGGCGACCTAGGCTCAGCGGGATGGTGCTTTTCACATGAGCACTGCAAATTAATCTTCTGGAACATCAAATCTGCTGGGAAATATCAAGGTTTTTTGAGACAGTAGAAGCTCCTTTGGCCAGGGAACTGACAGCTGACAAATACAGCCTTATTTCTCCTCTTCTCCCTTCCGGCAGAGCCCTTACTTGCATGGTTAGCCCAACTGACAGCCATCAGTAAGGGCCCCCAGACAGCTGCCCACCTCTCCAGCTGTTTTCACCACAGCTCTTCTCAGTGTTGCAGAATGGACTGTTTAAACCCTGTCAATGCTCTTGAGACAGCTTCAGCCAGTAGTGTTACTCTCTTTTTCTCTCATCCTTCTGAAATCAGTTCCCCAAAGAATATTCAAATAGACAAGAAGTATCCCAGCCTTCCAGACATGCTGTGGGTGCCTGGAATGTGACGTTTCACGTTGTCAACAGTCAGAAGTTGGCTTCAGTGACCAATAGTCTCTGGGGCACAGTCCTGGAGAAACTGTGAGACTTGCTCAGGGTCAGTAGCCAGCAGCAGCTTAACTTGTATTTTCCTACCGCTTGGCTGAGACCCAGTAGGTCTTTCCTGGTGATACTTGAGAGGATGTGGCTTTGCTGCGAGATAGGAGAGCAGCGACAGGGCAGCAGGTATAGCGGGCAGATAGAAGTGGGAGAGCATGTTCTAACTCTCTATGGGATCTAATATTAAGTGAATGGGGAAGGGAAGATGGTGATAGATATGGTCTGCATGACACAGAGAGTCCTTACAAGTTCAAGTTCACAGAACCTAACTTCACAAGTCAACCAGCTGGAGATGGCTCAGTCCTCTCTCCTGCTGGGTTCAGATCAGCTCTAATCCACACCCAGCAGGCACCGCCCCAGACAGGACACTCCAATAGTTCTGACATTACATTACTGTATGGTGTCCTAGATCAGTTGGGTCCTTTTAATTCTCACTCTTATTTTTAATCAGAACCATGGCTTAGGACGAGTCATCAGTACAACAGTGAAAATTCGATCTGCAGTAGACAGAGACACAGGGGGTGTTGCTTTCTCTTTGGTGTGTAGGGGTTCTGCACTTCAGACTCCTGGAAAGAGAAGGTAAGATAAATAAATAAATACCCTGTGGGTTGGTGGGTTATGTACACCCCTGTGTCACCGCACGCAACCAAATGTGTAGTCAATGCTCTGAGATGCTCATACACAAAATACTCATCTGTGAATATTACTGGGTTTGTAATCTTCGTTATAGAAAAGGTTTAGGCTGTACAGACTTGGGAGTAAAATGCAGATACCCCATATAAACAGAATTAGGTTGCATTACTGAGCATAACAATATTCTCTCCTACCAGCATTTAGGTGGAGTGACTGTATGTTACTGCCTTGCATTTTTCACATAAGCAAAAAATCTAAAAGTAAAGGATGCACTAATAATTCCCATCCCCCAAAATGCATTTCAATGGTGCTGCATACAAAACTCCTGCTTGCCAGCTTCCATGCGGATTTTTGTATGGTGCACTAAGAGGTGTTCTTTTTTTAACAAATAAAAAAGGGGAGGGCTGGTACATGAAAACAATGCTAATGTAATTAAATATATATATACTTCAGAAGAACAGCATAGTAAGCAGTACAGTAAAATAAATGTCGCATTATTTGTTACACCTTGTAATTTGTCTGTATTATGAAAGATGTAATGGTTTGTCAGCTGTAACTGTTGTTTTCTTGTAACATCATATTGAATAAAGTGTAGCAGAATCTCTCTCCTCCTCTGTGTATGTGATCTAGACCTAACTCAAGGAATAAAGCCTTTCTTTTCCTTTTTGTTCTCCAAAAACTGAACAAGGAAATGGTTGTAAACAAGAGATTTTTAAGGAATGAAAAGTACTTGGAAGCAGGCAGGCACTAGACAGTAATGAGTTGAAAAGATTAGGCACTGATTCAGTCAAACATGAGCTTCATCAAAACTACAAGGCAGTGCTGACTACGCAGGGCAAGATTCTTCGATTTCTGTCTCTAATAGTAAGTTAATGATTTGGTGTCTCTTTCCATTTTGTTACATATGTGACAAGGACCTCTTTACAGCATACTGGAACTTAACTCAAGTAGTAGAAAAGCCAGTATTCTGAAAAAAAACCCAAAACCCAACAGGTCTGATTTAAATATATCATCTTATGGAGGATGAAGTCTGGCTTATTGCACCTTCTCTTGAAATAAAAAACTGATAATTCTGGTAGAAAATCAGGAAAAACATACAATATGCATTTTTCAAAACTTTGATGTAAAAGTGTGATTTATCCTTGTTCATACTTGATTATTTATTTCAATCAGTGAGCATATGCTGCCTTGATTCTTTGTCTGTTAATTTGTGCATCATAGCATTAGATAAGCAAGTGCTTGCTCACACTATATATTATCAATATGTGCGTTCAGTATTTTCTCCTCCTTTCCATTGCTTCTAGCTTTTTTGGTAACATCTTGCTAGGACCTATTTTAGGCAATGAATGCTGAATCAATGCAGCTTGCATAAACTTTGTTAGAATATTTGCCTGAAATGTCAGAATATGCTGTTTTAGCAAACACAAGAGTCTCCAAGAGTAATTTTGATCTGGGATGGGGGATGGCTGGAGAGCAAGTGCTCGTACTGTGCAGGCTGATGGGGCAGCAGCCCTAGCCTAGAATATGAATAATAGAGGGCCTAGATTATAGTCTTGGCTCCAGCTGATTAGAAATATTTGAAGATAAAAGGGTCTTTTCTTGGAGCTAGCACAACATGAGCTTGAATGTGGGTCTTCAGTGTCTTAGGTTTTATCCGATAGAATAATGTTCTGGCCCAGTTCTGATCACAGAGCACTTCAGGAGAAGAAGCCTCATTTTTCAGTCTAGAAAGTTGCTGCAGAATGACATCGGCTGCACCCAGAGGGCACTGCACAAAAACAAACTAAGAAAACACACGCATGTTCATCTATTTATATTTTACCCCCAGTTCTCACTGGCTAGGGCAGGTTTAGGAAGGTGTTGCCTTTTTATAGCCTAGATGAATAATTTGTATTCCTGACTCACTACCTGTATGGCAACTTTAACCTACAAATCCCTCCGATACAAATGAGGACCAAGAATTATTACCTAAAAAGGTTTGTATGTTTGAACACAGGGTACCAGGAAGCATGTTCAGAGTCAGCCTTTAATTATGTAGTATAATCTTTAAAGCCGTCTCCTGACCCCCTTGGCTGCACTCCTAGCCTGTTTAGCCCCAAGGTTTTCTTCCTAAGCTAGCCTGGCTGCTACGGCAAAGCAAGAGATGCATTTAGCCAGAATAGCAGCCACCCCTCCCCCGAGAATAGAAAAACCAGAGGGAAGGTGTTGGAGCAACCCTGTGCCATTGGGTTAACACATACAGTTTCTCAATAATGCCTCTCCTTGTAAACCTCTGCAAAGTAAACCCTACAGCAGCGGAAGGGCTTGCTGCTACCAGTGGGGGGTGGTGTTATGGACATTAGATTTGAGAGGCTTATATAGCACATGGGCGAGGATAAAGGGATACAAATCAGAGAGGGAAAAAAAAAAACCAACTGAAGAGATTTAAAAAAAAAAAAAAAATCCAGGGCCAAGTATTTACTGTTCATTTCCCTTGCGAGTGGTGTTATATATTGTCTGCAGTGAGTCATGCTGAGAGCGAGCCAGGCACAATAATAGCTGAGAGCAGTCCTGCAGCCCCCTCGTTATTGCTTCTGCCAGCTGATACCGAGTTGGGCAAAAGAAAGTGATTCCAGAAATGTTCCTTTTTTTTCCCCTTTTCTCTTGTTTCCCAAAGGACCCAGTAGTGATTGCTGGGGCTGTACTACCTTGAAAGAACTGCTAAATTAAAATCAAACATTTTAAAATTAATTTTTCAAGGACCCATATGGTGATTCACATAAAAGACGTAACAGCTCTAAGTGCTATACCAGATACTGCAGCGCCGTATATCCCAGTAAAGTCTTGAAGACTAAGGAGATTTATGATATCATAGAAACATTTCAACCTCACCTTTCAGCTGGAATTAGGACTATAGTGTAGGTGTCACAAGGGTAGGTGTTAATCTTGCAATCCAGCTAATTATAAATTTGTCTCCAGCTTTCACCTGAGGACCTCAGAGATATTCATGCATCAAAGAAATTAGCTGTATACACAGCTCTGCAATATACCATATAGATGTAAAGATCCACATTTTTGTGGAAGAAAAAAACCCCCACACCCCAAAACCCAAGGTACAGATTCAGTTTTTTATTTTCAAAATTTTGCATAGGCAAAACCACCTGAGAGAGTATTTCACTTAGTGTTTGGTGAAGACTGAACATTCAAGATACTTTTTTAGAACAGTTTCTCACAAGAACAAAGTGTAACTTCTGTGTTCAAAACAAGCCATGTTTTACAGTACAGACAGCTCCAAAGACATACCAAAGTGCTGTGCTCTAATAGGACTGCAAAGAGTTGTTAATTGATCAAATGCCTGGCATCACGTCAGTGTGGAGCAGGAGAAATTGCGTGTACCATCATTCACTGGGAAATACTGTAAACATGAACTGCCACTTAGCTGCATCAGGAAACGCAACTTTCAGAGACCATCTCAGATGTTCTTCTATAATCTCAATTTTTTTCTGTAACACACAATATAGACAGCAAAGGACAAGTGAATTTCTGCATGGAAGGTTGTACTCTACAGCAACCCCACGCGGGGTATTTTGGAACACAACTGCCTCCTTGGTGGGGATGTGAATCATGGAAGAGCTGCGCTTCTGGTCTCCCACATCCACTAGGTTCTCTCCAGAAATGTCTGTTTGCATCTGGGCAATGTACGTGTTTTCACTGCTGGCTGTTTAGCTTGCACTCATGCACGCAGAGTGACTAATATGGAATAGCAGGAACCTGTAATTTTGGGAGCAGCTCCTTTAGTGGTTAGAGGTACCCCACTCTTTTGCCAGTCCAGAGGCAGCAGCAAGTGAGCTCTGTTTGGCAGAATAAGGATTTGCTGCTCCACAGCTTCAGCCGCTCTTCCAAGCTCTTCCGTTTTTTGGATACATCTGTCAGTGCAGCAGGACTGGAGGTGGAGGAAGCAGGAGAGAGGGCATGAGACAGATGCATGTGTGGTCTGCGGGCAAGGTCATGAACCTGGCAGCAGTTAGGACATGGTCACAAGCAAGTTCTGGTGGTGTAGAAAATTCCCTTGTTCTAGAAATTTCCAAAATGTTCACCCTACCGCTAGCTGGGCTTTTCTTTTATGACCCACACATGAGAAAAGGGCATTTGAATATCCTTTCCCCAAGCACTTGCAGTTTAGATTTAGGACAACTGATTGATCAAAGGAAAGGGGAGAATCTCAGAGGGTTTCAGATGAGCCCTTACAAGTCCCTAAATATGAGGAAGTGTACTATACATTCACCACCTGTAATAACAGAGCTTTGAACACCGCAGTGTGTTTCTGCAGTGTAAGCCAACAGGGCTCCCTATGACAGCGCTGCCGAAGTAAACAATGCCCAGTTTTTGGGAGAGGATGCTTGCAACAAACCCCAGTTTGGCAGCAGTTCCAGGTGGGCTGAAGGAGTCACCAGTTTAACCAGGGAAAGGAGCTGGGGCCCGGGAATAACACCAGCTCTTGCTGAAGGCCTGATGACAGACTGGAGCTAAAGCAGCTTTGCCCCCTGCTCCTTGTTAGTGCTGTGTCTGAAAAACACCAAGCCATCGGTGGCTCACTCGGTGGGATCTCCCAGCCCCTTCCCCCCACGGGCCGTGTTAGCTCTACAGGAACTTCATGGTGAGAAACCGCAGCACCCTTCCAAACACTAGGCCTGGTGATTCCCGCACCTGCAACTCAGGCTGCTGAGCTGCTTCACACCGAAATGTTTTGACTGCAGGAATCTGTCTGGTAGGAGGGAGTGCCAGGAAGGAACAAGGAGCACATTCAGGTGCGCTGGCTGTGCTGACACCCCTGAGATGCCCGGTGTGCGCACATAAGCTCTCATTCCCCACAGGCGCCGCGGACACGGCGGCCCACGGGCCACGGGGAGGAGGGCCGGTGGGAGGGCAGGGCCACAGCCCGAAGCGCCGTTCGCGGGCAGTCCCACGGAGGGTGAAGCTCCGTGCCGCCGGTGCCCGGTTCCGCCCGGCTGCCGAGGGAGCGCCGGGGGCCCCCACGTCCCGGGACCGCCCGCGCAGGGCGGGAAGGCTCGGGAAGGGGGCCGGGAAGGGCCAGGCTGTGTCTGCGCCCGCTGGGAAACGGGGAACTCTGGCGCCAACGTGAGGGAAAAACAGCTCCGGAGTGTCCGCCGAGCTGGGCAGGGTGCGGCCGCCGCTGGGTTTGGCGCGGCGGAGCAGCCGTGCCGCCCTGAGAGGCGGGATCGGGGAGGGTCAGGCTTCTCACTGAGATTTTCCGAAGGTGGTAGGAAATACCGCTGTGAAGGGGGGCGGGGAGGGAGGTTCTCAAAGGGACGCTGTCGGGCAGAGTGGGTGCGGGGTGCTGGGACAAGCCAGGCCCCTGGCTCCCCTCACGGCTTGCCGAGCTGCCACAGCCTGGCCCTCAGCACTGCTCCTGCCCGCCGGCATCCCGCCGTCCCTGGGGCTACGGGGGCCCAACCCCAACCCCAACCTTGCCTCTTTCCCATAGCCATCCAAACGCTGTCACCTGCGGGGTTTCACAGAATTGGAGAATGCCTGCATTGGAAGGGGCCTTAGAGAGCATCCCCTGGCAGTGGGCAGGGACACCTTCCACTAAACCGGGTGGCTCAACGCCCCATCCAACCTCTCCTTGAGCACTTCCAGGGATGGAGCAGCCACAACTTTTCTGGGCAGCCTGTTCCACCGTTTTAGCACATCTGAAGGTACTTTGCTACATCCATCAGTTCATGTGCAACACCCTCAGTCTTGTTTACTGTATTGCCTTAGATCCTTGATCTGCCCTCAGATAGATCGATGCAGCAGCTGGTGCAGCAACCGGGCTTTGGACTGGTGTGTGAATACCTGACAATGGAATTGGAGTTTGTCATCAGTAAAACACCATATCAAACTCATACTTGCTCCAGATGCTGATCTTTTATTAATTTCTTCAATACAGAGAGAGAAAAAAATGCAACCAGGTTCTTTTAAAGATATCTCTGGAGCCTGAGTTAGAGAAATGGCCTTAGGTGGAATTTTTTTTCGCATTTTTTATTTTTAACGTGGACATTCACTACAAAGAGAGAAAGAAAATGTGCTGTTTAATCTCTCTTCAATCTCTGTCTGGTTTATTTTCCGCACATATGATCTCTTCTGTTCTCTGGTAATAATCACCTAAACAACTGATTAACAGGTGATCAGCTTGCACTGTTCCTATCTGCAGGATGCGCTGCAAGGGAAAAATGGAGAAATTCACACTGATTATTTTTCTTTCATACCTCTGTACTACACTGTCCCAACAAAGAAAATGGTGTTGTAGCAGCACACACACTTCTTTCTTTTGAGGTGTCCCTTGGCACTTACACAAATCTCCCAGAGCTCTCCCTGCACCTTCTTTCAATTAAATGGCCTTTCTTAACTTAATCTGGGACTGTTTAATTAGAGCTGGTTGGAAGTTTTTCCCAACAAAGCGAGGTTATTCAGCAGCTTTGAAACCCACTGATTTATCAGGAGAGAAAGACTTACCTTTCAATTAACTTCCTTCACCTGTGGATTGCCAGAAGCTCATGTTTCTCAGCTCAGTGACAAGATTCCATTTGAATGACTGTGGGGCTGGAGACCTTAGGGATTTTTGTTTTCTCACCATAGAGCCAGGAGCCAATGCAATTCTCCAATGTGTGCAGCTATGGGACACTGCAGATGCCAGAAATCTTTGACTATTTTGGTTTCAGACTCCACGGGCTTATGTCATGAAACTCTCTGAACTGCCATCCCTAGACATTTCAGTATTTCAGTTTAGACACCGTATTTCAATGTCCATGCTCTTCGTTTGGAATGAAGGGTTTCTAGAAAACATTTTCCCGTGATAGAATGAATTACTGATCATCATTAGCAATGAAACCTACCAAGAAGGGATAACAAGCTTCACTGGTCAGAGGAGGCACTTGGTAAATTCAGACTACCACTAAGAAAATAATGACATAATAGATCATCCTACCATTTAGGCAGGGGAGATCTGGTTTTAGTCTGGTTTGAAATCAGTTGGAATCTTGGCAACCCTGAAATAATCTTTTTCTTTTTTTTTTTTTTTTGCCTCTTTGCCTTGATTTCAGTAGCATTAGGACTTTGTCCAGGATGGCTTGCTAAGACAGACAGAGCAGTTTAAACACAGATTGGAGCTGTGTCTAGATTCCACTTTGTGAATGTTGATGACTTATGCAAGCAAAAAGTCAACCTTGATAGCCTTACAATTTGTTAATTATATAAGTTGCCACAGCTATGTGCTTTACCGATTGAGAAATTGACAATTTGACCTGTTTTAACATATTTACAGATTTTACTGGTACCATTGTTTCACAATTGGGGTTTTGTTTTACCTTGAGGTGATGAAAGGTTTTTTGTCTGCTTTGAATACAGATATATGCATTTCTGGGAAGAAGGAATGTGATTGTCTAAGTACTGCAGTTCAGAAAAAGGAATCCAAACTCTTCACTATGCTCAGTATTACATCATTTGAAACAGCACACTATCTCAAGATCTTCTGAGGACAGAAACTGCATCATAGTGGAAAGATTGAAATCTTAACTTTCATTAGCATAAAGATCCCATTTGGTGTCTTGGCAAAATCAACAGCTACCAGGCTTAAAACCTATTCTCGTTACAGGAGTAAATGCTGTCATGTGTAACTTCAGTACCAAAGGAAAAAAAAGGCCATCTGTAGGAGGTCATTATTTAACAGAAATATATCTCCATTCTGTTAATTGTTGTGCTGAGAAACCTTTAATGGAAAAGACACTGAAGTAGGTCATAGAAGTTAAAGTGAAGTCATTCACATTTTATTTTGTTTGTACTCAAAATTGGTTGCAGCCTTTGCTTTCCGCTGTGATTTGTCTCTAATCAGCATTCCCACTGTTCTGAAAAATTGATTTGAATTCTAAGTTGATACAGGAGATGCATATAAACAGATCTCCGCTCCCCTCCTGTGAGGGCAATTTATGCAAAATAAGTTTAGGGGCTCTGGGATTTAAAGTTTACTGACTTTTGTCTGTGGGAACTGGAGTGCCACTTTGCACATCGTGAACATTGTCTGTGAATTACCTGCCTTAAGGGGGATTGTTAGCACATGAATCAAAAGTGGCTGACTAATGTAGAACATCTCAAACAAAAGGATTAGACAATAGCTGAGACGCACCAAGATGCATTTTAAATCAGCTCAAGTTAAATTAGGTGCTTTTTAGTCTAATACTGCTCTTAAGTATAATGTTGAACACTGGCTGTGAGAATAGCCTGATCTGTGTACCCTTGCTTTGCTGCAGAGATGAGGCCATCTATTTATTTTCTCCTTAAAAGCAGTCTACTGCCTTTACCCCTGGAAATGGTACTTGCTCAGCTGTATGTGCTTCATTCATAAAGGAAGAGCACTCTGTTCCTCCATGCCACAAAGTCCACAGTGATTCTCCTTTGATTATGTGCATAACACTCTGGGGAATGAGATGATTGTGCACACATATTTTCCTGTACTTTTATATTGAAAAAAGTGGTTTTTTTCAGATGCTCCAGAGTTACATTCTGCTCCTACTTAGAAACATTGGCAGCAGCAGCCTCAGTATGATGTTTGTCCTTGAGAATCCTGCTACAAAGGCACCCACACCTGAGCTCAGATCCGGTCCTCTGGGATGTGGGATCTTGTAAATGCTGCGTCACATCACCTCCAAACTTTCCGTGAAAGTTTAAAGCATCGGTGGACTAAATGCTATTCAGCTTGGTGACAAATGAAGAAGATTATTTCATCTGGTGTAAGGAAAAAAACAGGCAGGTCTGCAGGCAGGGTGCTTTCTGCTGTGGCCTCACCTGGCACACTAATCTGCTCGTGTTGCTGAATTCTCCCTTTGGGTGTAAAGAGGCCTAGCATGCTTTGGGTGTAAGGGTCTAACATGCTGCCTCCCTGCATCTCCAAACCAGGCACTATGGGAGTCTGAGAGAGATAAAATTGAGTGGTTTGGACAAATTCTGATCCAGCTGAAATGGGAGCTTGTTCAGAATTTGGTCCTTAACAACCTCCCATGTTGGTTGTTAAAAAAGGACTGGTGGGTTGACGTTCAATAGATGCCAGTTGCCCACCACACTGCTCTATCACTCCCTCCTCATCAGCACTGGGAGGGAGAAAATTATGAGGAAAAAACTCATGGCTCAAGAAAAAGACAGTTTAATAAAGCAAAAACAAAGGCCATGCACAGAAGCAAAGGAAAACAAAAGATTTATTCTCTACTTCCCATCAGTGTCCAGACACTTCCCAGGAAGCAGGGCTTCAGTGCGCCTGGCAACATCGTAATGACAAATGCCCCCCCTTTCTCCTCCTTTCTTTTAGCTTTTATTGCTGAGCAGACGCCATATGGTATGGAATATCCCTTTGGTCCGTTGGGGTCAGCTGTCCTGGCTGTGTCCCTTCCCAACTTCTTGCCCACTCCCAGCCCACTCTAGGAGGCAGTTATAGTTGGAGAGGCAGCGCGGATGCTGTGCGAGCACTGCTCTGCAGTTGCCAACACAGAGTGTGTTCATCAGCACCTCGCTAGCTCCTGACACAAAGCACAGCACTATGAGGGCTGCTGTGGGGAAAATGGGCTCCATCTCAGCCAGACCCAATACAACTGGGCAACAGTTTTACTCTGGGCAACAGCTTTTGGAACTAGAATGCTGAGCAACCAGACTAATGTTCTCAGCAAAGAGCTAGTAATACTTCTTATTTTAACTAGACCTGCGTGAATGACTGGTCCTATTTGGAGGAAAACTGTGCTGGCAATGTTTTAAAGAAAAAGGGAAAAATGTTTTTGGATATACATGAAACCAGCATCTTTCAGACCATTTGTCAGATAGGGAAGGTTTTTTTACAGGTTGAATAAGTATTTCATCTTGTTCTGGGACATTTCTAAAGGTCATGAAAGCAATGTAAAAATAAACTCATGCAGGATGACTGGAGCAGTATTCACAAAATTGAGGAGGGCATATCCCCTTTTGCACCCAGTCGTGCAAACTTTGACTTTTTAGGTAAGAGACTCCAACTGCTCCATAATCCCCAGGTTTTCCTTTCATAAAAAATGTCCTAAATTCCAGGCTGTCGAAAACATGCCACACGGGCAGATCAAGTGAAACTCCTGCAGTGGATGTTGCCTGAGAAAGTAGTTCTGCTGGATTCAAGGCTGCTGAGCAACCTGTACGCCATGGGGTGGGACAGGTAAAACAGCAGAGGCTGTGGTGGTGTGCACTGCCTCCTGTCCCTGCTCTACCACCAGCCCTGCCCTACTCCCTGTGTTCTGAGAGATGTAGAGCTCCCAGCCACTTGAAGGCATTGGTATTTGTGGTGAAGAAAATTCACTGTGGCTGCTATAGGTGATACAAAGGAGCCTCTCTTGAATGCTGATGTGTCCAACCTCATGTAACTCATGAACGTTCACTGAGTAAGAAAACAGGTGATGGTTATGGTCTGGGTTGGTGTCTAGGGTACTCATTTGAATTTTCCACACTCTGCTTCCAAGTATCTTCAAAGCAAAAAAACTGAACTTGTCCCACCTAGAATCAGTGTCATTGTGAAGGAGGCCCATGATTCCAAGACCCAGCTTTAAATAAGGTAGGAAAGGAGTGGATATTTGCCTCCAGTCTCACAAGATGTAGTTGGTGTGGCATATGGTACTCTTTTTCCATTTTCTGTTGTTTCAGAAATTGTTTTCAAGACAGTTTGTAAGTCTTGCATGAAAAGTCAAAGCAAAAAACTATTGCAAAACCACCAAAAGAATCCTTTCTACATTTTATTGCAGGTGAAATTTGACTAAATTTGACTTGATGTTACAAGTGTTTGCATTTTTTTGTGACTAAGCGATTTCTTGCACAGTCTGTGCTCAGCTCTGGCTTGAGCTCTGTTGTTAGTTCACCTTCCTTGTCTTCTGCTTTGGGAGCATTTAAGATACCTTCTCCACCGCTGAGCCACAGCCTGCCTCACAGGGATGGGTGGGCATACCAGCTGTGCAGTTGCACTGACTTTTCCAGCAAAATGGTTTCCATGATAAATACCTGAGGCTCTAAAGCAATGTGACTTCAGTCTTCCTCTTCTGAAACCCTCATCAAACAGCTGTTGTCTATATATATTCTACTCTGGCAAACATTTCATTCGCTCTATAATCTGTGGAAAATGTAACAATTGATCTCTGAGCAGTGTTGCTAAAAGCCACAGCTACTTTGTTTTCACTTGGAGTGTGTAAATGGCTTTTTGAGAGGTTTGACTTCTGGGCAGTTCCTGGCTGAAAATGCTGTCATCAGCATTGATTTCCCTCCCGGCCTGTCAGAGGCAAGCCATCCTGGGATCGAACGGCAGCCCACAACTATCAATATCCATTACTGGACTTCTTAGCTGGTGTGCACTGCTCCTCAGAATACTGAAAGTAGAGCTGGGCCAGAGGCAGATCTTCATCTTCAAAATGTAGGTCTTATGAGTGCATATCTTGGGGACATTTTGGGTCATGAAGCAATGAAACTGTAGTGCTTGCTCGCACCCTGATGCTCTCCATCCACGCTGAGATGTCGCATCCTGCTGGAGGATTTTTACATGTAAATCTGGGCCGCCCTGTGGATCCCCATCCTCTTCTCTCCTGCAAACCCGGCTTCTTATTAAAGCTCCCACTGAAAGTGTGAACTCGGCTGGGAGGGGGGTGTCTATCTGCTTTTCCAACCTGCACACCTCAAAGCATGAGAGAGATGGGTGATTTGGCCCTTGCCCTCTAAACATCTACAGCTTCAGGGAACCACAGGAGGTGTTTCCAGCTCTGCTACCTGCACTCCTCATCTGACAAATGAGCAGGTTTTCTGCTTCACCCCAATGCTGCCACTTTTTCTGAACCACCCCACATGTGGGTTCTCCTTGTGTCACTGTCTGTTTTTAGCTGTTCCTCTGTCACTGTAGGTTTCTCTGGAAGTGAAGTGGCAGCTTCCTTGTGTGGGGTAGCTTTGCCACATGGAGACCCAGCAGGGCAGCTATGCTCCCATGAATGCCCCCAAGTACTCAGCTGCCCACTGCATGGGGGTCTCAAGAGACCAAGCCCATGTGGGTGTGGAGAGCACTCAACACCTTCCAGGGCTTAGTGTGCACCATGGCTGTCTCCTGCCTCATCAAAATGGCCTTAATTCTCAGCACAAAAGTTCTCCAGTCCTCCACCCCCAAACCTGGCTGCCAGTATCTGAGGAAAGACATGTGAATAAAGAAAGCCCATAGAAATATCTCCTCTAAGTAGTCTTCCAGCTCTCAACAGTGTCCAGCCAAAGTACATCCTGAGCTGGAGGTGGGGGCCTGTCAGGGGACAGTGAATGCCTTTTTACTGCCCCATGAGACAGCAGCCGAGGTGAAATGGCCGGGAGGAGCCATAGCAAACCAACCAGAGCATGCCTGTCCCTCAGTGCCAAATTCTGTACCTAGCCCTACTGAACACACTGCTTGGCTTGGACGCTGTCCTTTACATCCAGATATCTGAACTATAGAAGCTGCTTCCTGCGCAACGTAGAGCTGTGCTCTCGAAAGAAACCTGGAACTGAGTTTCATATTTATTAGATCATCTTTAATTTGGGACATCAGTGGGAGTTTTTTGTATTTCTCCAACAGCTTTTTTCTGTATGAACTCTAGTTCCCTGTATTTCCCAGCTGTAGCTCACATGTGCCTCTTTATTTAGTGCCATCAGTGGATATACTTAATGAGCAGAATCTTTCTGTTGGTTTGTGCTGAGTATTTCTAATTGCCAAAGTCTCTTCTTAGTGGTGTCTAATTATCTGTTTTATATGGTCACCCTGTGGATAGCACAAGCCCATATCATACCGGAGACTAGGGATCAGGCTGGGGATCATGCAAAGACGCGAACATGCTGAGAGGAAAATGAGCTGCCACCCATGTGTATTTGAACTCTAATTCTGTACCTTGATATTCCCATTGTCCTGTGTTGCACATCTTCATAGCAGGGATATTTCTAAATCCCACAGTCCTGGTTCTCTGTTTTGCTCTAGCTGTTGTAAAGCAAGAGTATTTTTGCTATAGTTAGTCCCAAGATGTATAAATAAAACTGGGAAAAAAAGGAAGCAAGCCTTTAAACACTTGTGTATCTTTAATAATAGTGATTTTTGTAGTCAAAAAGATCTTTTTTATCCATCTGCTGTGTTAGCTTTTATCTCAATTTATAGGTTGAGTTTTGCATAACCCTGTTTGTGACCCTACTTCAGCAAGGCCCAAATAGTTGTCAATTATTTGTGCTTTGTATCAGAGGGTTACTCCGCAATAAAGTATTTTCACTTCATTCTGCTGTTTTCTTCAGCTCCATTTCTTCAGAAGACCAGGCACCACTATCCTTCCTGCAGTCTTGCCTGTAACTGGTCACATTTGTGCATGTATGTTGTATTCTGAAATGTCTCTTTAGAAAAGTCCTTCTCTAGCAGCAAGTGAACTTAGCAATACTCAGTTGTGCTGCACACCGGATCTCCCCACTGCAAGTCATTCCACTCCAAAGCAAGAACAAACCGACTGAGATGGTTGTTTCTGGCTGGGCTTGGGGTTATCGAGATCCTCAGGAACAATAACTTTCTGAAGTGCCAGACCTAGACCTCTGGTGAACGAGCGAACCGGCTCTGTGCCTGGAGTCCATCAGGGAGAGCAGTAACACTGAGCTGGTTTTGCAATGCAGCCAGCACTGGAACTGACAGCCTGAGGCTGGAAGCGCTCTAGGGAAGGTGTGTGTATCCTCTTCAGGCTTTATCACTCGGCTGAGATTTTCAGCAAGATGGATAAGACGCAAAATCAATTAATCAGCTGTGGAATTCCTACTGAAGATGAGATGCGTCGAATCCCAGTCACTGTGGAAATTAAGGAACCGGTGGTGAGCGTCTTTGTATAAACCAGATATATCACAACCTGCTTAGCATAGCTGATTTCTTGAGAGCCCTTCCAGCCCCGATTTCTGACTGATCCTGGGAAAGTTGCTGCTTGTTTAAACTATGCCCAAAGGGATACAGGGAACATTAAGAGGCATGGCTACTGCTTGAGATGCTTCTACTGATTGTTTTGTAAGTCACACGCTTTTGTGACTGAACTCAGAAACAAGCTGCATCTTAAAAAAGTCAGCAAACAAAAAAAATTGTCCCATAAAGTAGGAGCGTGGACGGTCTGTTCTTAGAGGTGAGTCCCAACACTACAATCTGGTTTTCAAAGCAAAGTACTAGCTCTACTCATCCTTTGCTTGGATGACGATACTGCTCATGAAATTGGAGCTAAGGTCAGCAGCCAAAAAATGTAGCTGTTTGGGCTTAGCATTTTAACTCTAGACTGTCAGTACTGATTGCTTTTACAGATATATTATTAATGTTCAGGAAAAGAGGAATAGAATATAGCATACTCTTCCAAACATGCACACCCTTGTTATAAAAGCATATTATGGGAGATACTTCTGCTTAGACTTGATTTACCAGAACGAGATTTTAATTTTAAGTGTCACAGACACTTACAGTGTATTTTGTGCTGGTTTGGGTTTATTTTCCTGGTTGCCATTTATTTCATAATATTGCCTGGGACTCCAAGACACAGCCAGACAGATCTGCTGAACACATGAATACTAAGGAAGTGGTTTCCTTAGTAACAATAACCATGTAACAGCTCTCACAACTTCCTGCCCTTCCTTACGGGATTTGTTTGTGTGTTTCTCACTGGGTTAGATAGAGGAGACACCAAAATTGAGGCTGGCTCAAAGGCATTCAGGATGAGCTTACTGGAAGTGGGGAGAGTAGAAAAAATGACTGCTGCATTTGCAAGTGGTGTCATTACAGAGTCTGGCTTTGGTTTGTCTTATGGGAATAATCCCGGGGGCATGCTCTAGCTGTCTCAGAGCATGGGCTGAACAGACTCTACTGCAACTCAGATTCTTACTTCAGAATATTTTTTTATATATTATTTTTGGTTTTGGTTTTTTTTACAAATGTAACTATTGTCCTAATGGATCAAGTGCAGCCTTGAGTCAGTAATTGATTAATGGAAAGCAGAGTGGGGCAACAAATACAGACCTTAAGTATGCAGCCTCAGTGCAGGACTTACTGCTAGCACTTTAGAGAAGACGAATTAAGCAGCATTTGGGAACATGTACTTCTGGGTTCAGAATGCTAGCAGGGGGTTGTCTGGCTGGCATGCTCTTGCTGTGGAAGAAGAGGGGAGATTCCTTCTCTAATACATTGCAAAACATTCCTCAAAGAAAGTAACTGTACTGCTATTCAGGTGGAGGATTCTGGTAGGCATTTTATGTATGATCATTAAATTGGGTTTAGTCTTCTAATCAACCCGTCTATTTACAGCTCACTCTAATCCATGTGAAGAAATCTGCAGTACTAAACCCAGGTATTAAATCTGCTTCTTCAGGCACTGAAAAGCTGAATTCCTGGATTTCATTAGCCATTGTTCATATTTGTATATTGAATGTTGTGGCCACTTATGTGTCATTTTTTACATCAAAAATTACTTTTGCTGAAAAATAAAGGTTAGTATTATCTGTCAGTTCTCTGTAAAGCTGTGTCTTAAGATAGATCTGTTCCTGAACAAGCTGCAATGATTTTGTATGTTGCTAGAAGGAAGAACTGATAAGGGCCAAACTGCAATCAGCTGTGAGTTTACTGTTAAGATAATAAACATGAACAGACACTGTGCAGAGATCAGCCATGCTTTCCTTTTTCAAGATCTTTGACCACAATGAAATCATGACATTATCTTAAAGCTGACACATGTAACTCTAATCATACAGATATTTAAAGCTAAAAATGATAAGCTTGATCCTGAGAGATGCCGGGTACACCCATCCTTGCTGCTTTTAATGGCAGTTCTGGGTGTTCAGAGCCTTTGGATCAGATTAAGATCATCTCAACAAATCACAGTGAGGAAGACAGAGAGGAAATGGCTATCAGAAAACCAAAGACAGGCTAAGATTTTATCACACTGAGATGAGGTGCCTCAGAGCAATATACTGATTCTTTTCTCAGGCTATAGCAAATATCACGACTGGCCAATGTTCTTTAATTCATCCAGCCGTAGAAATAAGCATGAGCACATTTGTAATTAGCACTTACCCTCTCCCATATAGAACTCCCACTATCACAACACTGTCTTCACAGGTACCATATTTTAGACGAGGCATTTTAAGCAGTTTAACTGGGGTCTTCTGTAAACCAGCTGTGTTGGAATTCTTATCACCCAAAATCCACACCAAACCTGTGTGCAATATGATCTCTGCAGAGAATGATACTGTTTTGTGCTCCCAGGATCACTGACAGTAATGAAATAGTAATGTCTTCCAAGTTGAACATACGTTAAGTCCAGTCGTGTAATAGCACATTACGTTCTTACAGAGTAAGAAGGAAAGAGTTAGTAAAATCTACCTTTTGATTTTACAATTTCCCTGAAGGTACGGTCTTCCAAATTACTGTGCACTTTTGAGACTTTTTTCTGTGTTTCTGTTTGCAGAATAAACTTTGTAATTAATACTGACTAACTAAACAAAACCAGCAGGTTTACGTGTCCGATGACACGTGCACATCAGCAGCAATCCTATAAACACATATGCACATGTGTGCATCAATTCAGATGAGTATGGGAGGATGGCTGTATTCAATTCTGAAAATAATAATCCAGCTGCTAATTATGTACATGGTTGGCTATGCTGATTTAAGGCAGTATATTCATTCTGTTTTCTAACTGTCCATCAGTGGACCTAAAGACTATGAATTGCCAAAGCTGAATCCGATGCGCAATAGAAAATTTAAAACTTTTACCATTTTGTCAAATATCAAAACATTCTTGTTTTCACAGGGGTGTAATGTGGACCTGACAGTGCAACAAGAGCTATGAGTCATCTGAAAATATGTGATATCCTTTGCATATCACAGATACCTTTCTCATGAATAAGGAACTTTTCACTGTAGGAAGATTTTTATATGACTCCCTCTTGTTTCTCAGTCTATTTCCAGGCTAAATTTACTGTAAAGAGAGAGGTTTTGCATCTGCCTATGTCAGTTCTCCAGTGTATTGAGGGCAGCTTCCATTCTCCTTGGCTCTGATGCCTGCCTGTATAAACAGAAATTCCATTTCCATCCTATTATTTTTCTAATCAAGGGTTTGTCATGCAAAAGAAGATCTGAGGTGACTGTGTTTTCCATTATGCAAAACATTCCATTATGATAATATCTTCAGGATAGTCTTATAAAGGTGCCCTGCCCAAAGACATCACAAATGAGAGCACTGAAATGGTAGACAAATCCTGCATAATTTGCCCTCTCATTTAACATTCAGGCCACAGAGTTCACCCTAATTTGCCATACACATTTCCTCTGACATCCTCGATCTGTACATATGGTAAAAATAAGAATTGGCAGCTTTCACTGAATAGATTTCTGTTAAGTGCTTATCAAAAGAAGAAGAAGAAAGGGGTTGTAAAATGCAGTCATATTTAGTACATCCTTCGTTTTCTTTTGCTTTCTCTGCTAAACTCACACTTAGTAAAATCTACAGTCTATGAAATTTACCTTTTGAGCTCAAGTTGTTTCCATCCAGAACAAAGTAAAAAATACGCCAGCAAAGAAAACCTGGTATTTCTTAGAAATTCTCTTTTCTTTCTTATGCCAAATCCCAACGGGCAGGGCTCTACAGAAAGGGAGTTTATTTTCTAAATCCTTTGAACACAAAGCTCTTACATTTTCTAGGACAAGATGTTTTCCTAGACAATCTCAATATTGTACCTTTGTATTATTAATACTTTTGTCATAAAGATGAATACACACATTTATTTTATTGTATATCTTTAATTTCCATTAGATGTCATTTCAATTATTCAAATATGAATTGGCTTACAGACTCCTGTGAAGACTCGTGTCTGAGTCTTGGCAAGCACATCATATTTCTGCAGTTTCTGTGTATTTGATTTATCTGTTCTCTCTTCTTACTGTGCAAATGTGTGTGTTGTATGTGCACGCGTGCTAAATACATAGGTAAGTGAATCTGCACTGACTCCTTTGTTTGAAAAAAACTTCTGGATTTGTGGGCATTCTAACAAGTTTTTAATGGTGATGATTGTTTATGACTATTTCTGTAGCCAGATAGATAAATTTTAGGGCTGTAGAAAACTTAGGCATTTTAATTATAATCCAAAACAGATAAATGGTCCTTTTCTTCTCTGGCTTTCTAGAGTGGCCTTGCAGATCTGGGGAACACTATGCCATTGCTGGTCTTTCCTGTTCAGGGATTATTCCACTATTAAGCAAAGCTTAATTTAAAGCAATGTCTAGTCATGAACTTGATACTAGCTTTTAGGACTTGAATGCTTATTTTTTTCCTTATATGTTGGTATGGCCTGGTGTATCATCATCATTATAATCTTTTTAATTAAAGTCAATCCCTTGCCTTGATTTCCTGACTCAGTCTCTGATATTTTAAAATGTTTTCCATTTCTAACTGCAGTATTTCAAAGAGCTGTCTCCAGTCTTTTTCGCAATTTTACCTCATTTACTGGAGCTGTTCTCAGTCCATGAAGTAATAATAAATTTGAAAAAAACCCCATATGGATTGTAGATGTATTATCCTTATTGATCCATAATCTCATCATCTACTGTGCAGCATTTTTGACTAAGGTACATTACTGTTTTAATTCATCTTTACTGAACCACCAATGCTGAACTAACTGATGCTACATGAGGACTAGATTTCTCTGTAACTTCTCTTGTGTTACATGTCAGCGCAGTATGTACTCTTCCTTCTCCAAGATGCAGCCATCTCATCTTCTTGGAACTAGTTTTAAGTTCAAGTCTACAAAACCAGTTTTCCAACGTGGCAAAAAATGCTTTCATTAAATCAGACCTATTATATGCCAGTGATCACATATCATTTATATATACTGAAAAACTTTGCTACGGATCTTTCAAAATTATGCCCCCCAAGGCATCTCACAGCAACATTCATCTTCACAATTGAAAATGAGTGCGATTCCATGTCCCCTGCTCCTAAATCAAACTTGGACTTAGCCAATTGCTTGACATTTCTTACTGCACTACAGGAGTCTCTACACGCACCTTTTATAATTACAGTTACCTGAAACTCCATACATCCACATCCTCTATATTGTATCCGCTCAAGCCAGTTGTTTTTCTTCAAAAGTTTGAACCCACTTTTATTACTCCCGTCCCATCAGCTGCCAAGAGTAATAATTTGATCAATAAAGCTTGCGTCTGCTGTGAAGTCACACCATTTCTGGCCATCTGCTTCCTCTGAAGCTGGCCTTAATCTGTTGGTAAATATGTTCAGGATTATTTTTTTCCACCTGTGACTAAGGTCTCTGTAGTTAGCTGGATGAGCAGGATCTTCCTTTCCCTGAAGCTGGTAGAGGTATTGCCTTTATCTGCTCACCTGCAATCTCCTTGTGTTCCTTTACGTATGAACATCTGTTTTGGCCTCTTTGCTGGCACTTGCACTGACAACTTTCAACAACTCAACCATTACACTTTCTGTTCCTGCAGCTATCCCGCTTCTGACCACTCTGCTGTTCTCCTCACTTTTCTTTGTTTGCAAACATAAGTAGAACCAATAAACAATCAACATAGCTACCAGTACCTTTCAAGTCAGTGATGCAAATATATTTTGTACTTTTAAAAAAAAACCAAAACATGATCAGGATTATTGGACCATGGCCAACTTATCACAGCTGTATGCACAGCTGATAGAGCCATATTTATGCTATTTTTTTGAAGTCTGAGTTCTTCGAAGTGGTCTCTAAAGCCCAAGTTTCCATCTTCACAGGAGAGGACACGGCTTCTGAAAACCTTCCCGTGTGCATTAATATGCAATGTTATGCAGCCAGATTTAAAATTCTTGGTTGCAGCAGGCAGTTGTATGAAACCTGAAAGCCAACATAGGTCATCAAATCTGCTCAGTGGATCTCAATGATTTAGCAGCAACTGTTTGGGTAGGAGCTTGCTGCATACGTTGCCTCTCCTACCATTGCGACTTCCATAGCTGCTGCTTCTCTCCTTCTGCCGGTGTTCCAAAAAGCAAGCCAGCATGGCACTGGATGTGCACAGATAAAATGCTCGCAGCACTATCTGCTCTCTCTTCTCCCCGCTGGTTCTAACCTTAATTGAAATTGGATGGAGAAACTGCATGCCCAGATCAGCTACCAGAACATAACAGGTTACAGGTTACTGTGCAGCTGCTGATCTGTGGCATCTGCTCATTCTTTGCTTGTAGAAAGTACACAGGAAACAGGGGTACGAAACTGTAAAAGCGTTTGCATTCTACAGGCTGCAACTCTATAGTTGTGTTGTGGTCATACACACAAAAAAATGAAGCACCACTGTCTGCAGTCCTGGGCATACAACTCCAGGCAGATGCTCACTTCAAGAGCTTTTCAGATAATCACCATGTTTTTATTAATTCTCCTTGACTTCTTTTACTTGCTCTCCCTAACTGCCCAAATCCAGTGAAACAGCTGGGCTTTCTGAGCCAAACCACGGCAAAGCTCTGGCATGCTCAGTCTCTTGGTACTGCTGTACCTGCTCAGAACTGGGCACCTTCTGCCCAGGGCAGTTCAAACTCCAACTGTTGCCCGTGTATGAGCACAGCAGAACTGTGAGGTGAAGCATAAATGAGAGGACAAATTCTGCTTCCACTGCTGCATGAATGTAGGGTGGCTCTGTAAGAGAGCATATTCTACCTGCTCTGTACCAAGGGGATCAAGTTCCACAGTATATTCCCTGGAGGAAATGGTTGCACTTTCTTAGCTGAGTGTGTTAACAGAGCTGTGCTTTCTGGTTCACTATCAAGACTATTATCTATAACAGTGTACATTCCTTTAATTAAATAGCAAAGAATGTGTTTATTTAATTCTACTTTCTACTGCAAAAACATATGACAGTGGAAATTATGGATTCTGGTGTCTGCCAGGTCCCTGATACTCTTATGTGTTTTAGAATCTAGGCAATTAGAGAATTCATATGATAATTCCTCCATTATACTTTTCACATTAATATATTTTCTTCTGAATTGTTTAGTCAAATTAATTGCATTGAGCCTTATTTCGGGTATCCTTAGCATACTTCTAAAGAGACTTACTAAACTACCAATTTTTATCTCACTTAAGAATTGCCTTAATAACAACATTCAGGGAAGGTGGTTCACGATCTGATATGGTGATAGCTCCAATTTTTACGTGTTGTGTTATCAGGCTGCTTGTGAGATAATAGAAAAGATCTACTCTTGGCTAGGGAGAGATGAGATGTGAAGTTTTCTCTGCTGGAGTGCATATGCCTTCAGACATCAAAGCTTTTAAAATTTCCCATACATCAGAATGGAAACTGGACATTTTATTACCTGGGGTGCTGCCTGCTACCTACTGCTTTGTCTGCCCAGCAGCTCCCCAGGGCTGGAGCAAAAGCTGTTCACATCAGAGGCCAGACGTGAAGGCAAACTCCTGGCTACAGCTGTGGGCATCCACTGACAGTAGACAGATGCCAGGACAAAAAAATCCAACCAACCAACCAACCAACCAAAAAAAAACAACAACCCCGTTTTTCTTGGGAACTTTACTATGACAACAAACCTCATCAAAGCAGCTCTATCCTGGGCAATTATAAACCAAGTACCTGCAGGAGACATTTCTTCATTGTTTAAAGGCTCTGACCTTCAACTTCAGATCTCTCTTCTCCTCCAGCATGGCATGGAAATAAGCTGTAATCATGGACACTGACAGTATGATACTGACTCTTGTTATAAGATAGGATAGATTCTAGTTACAAAATGGGAATGTCCACACACCCAATTTCTTTACTCAGAGGCAGATGCTACATGGGCCACATAGAATTGGTCAGGGAGCAGCAGTGAGAAAGTCATGGCTGTCCCCTGCAGATGCAAAAGGGGTCTCTGAACAATGTCAGCTATGAGCAATGTCAGATATTAATTTGGTAGGGTGACATTTTTATTTATTTTTATTGGGTGATTATCCACTTGTGGGAAATGCAGGCCAAGAGTTGGGTCTGGGAAAACAAATCATGTCTGCAATTTATCTTGATAAAATATAAAGGCAGATTATGTTCCTTGGGCTAAAAGTTGTTAGCATAAGTATGAGATTGTGAGTTCCTTGGTTCTTTACTGCTTTAGGAAAAGAAAGAGAATTTTTAAAGAAAAAACAGAAGTAGTGCAATCATGACTATGTACATGCAGAGAGAATTTGTGGATTAGGCTGGCAGGTACTTCTGCAAGATATTCTTGCTGATTTTAGGTGTCACGTGCAGTACCTCAGTCAAAAAGCAATTATCACGAGCGCTGTAGTAAATAACCCTCCCCATGGTTTGTCTTCTTGCCTCTAAAAGATCATCTGAGTCTCTTGGACTCTTGAGGTCCAGAAAAATGGGAAAAAGTGGGAGAAAATCCTTTTAAAAGCAAAGTACATGCTGGAGGAAATCTAATTTTCATGTGCAGTCAGAAGCAGCCCAAGTGCCACTGTCTGTAGGCAGGCCAAAGGAAGATGAGGTGAAATATTTGGACACAAGCTAAAGGCTGTGTATCTATGAAACTTCCACTTCAAATCCCAGCCAAATCTTCTCTGACTGGCTTGAGATAGATAAGCACCCAACACTAATCAGCAAAGTTAAAATGTTGGGGGTTTTCAACCTTGTTTTTATTTGAATAATTCCATATCTAAGTTCTTGTCCAATAGTTACTCCAAATATTTTACAGTGTAGTGTACATTTGAATCCTGAGGATCCAAATTCTCAGCCTACACCTGAGTTTTCAGGTTGGTGATCATCATTGTTGACCATCTGCCTCTGGTCAAATTTCTTTTATCAAGGCCTTTTTTTAATTTATGTCTTCATTGAGGATTTGCTGCACAGTATGACAAATACCCACTGACAGTGGCACGTTCTCAACATAATTGATTAGGCTTGTTGAGAAGTAGTTAGGACTCTCCTACCCACAACATAAAAGGGCAGAGTTTGTGTCTCCTCTTGCACCATTTCATCTTTATCAAGGGCTCCTTCTTCTCCCTTCTTCACAGTGTGAGTAGTGGCACTGGGAGATCCACTCACAGTAGATGTAGCACAGGTTATGTGATTATTTAATTAAGTTCATCTGCCCAGTCCAGAGTTTTTCAGTGCCAGGCAGCTGTCTCCTCACAGCAGCAGAGGGGTACAGCCCCTTCAAAAACGGTGCTCTGCAACCCACACTGGCAGAGATGGCAAGACTGCTGTGTACCACTGTACTTGGAGATTCCCTTCATATCAACTGATGACATGCGAGCTGCTTGCATGGTCTGATGTGTAATTTAAATTACTATTGACAAGGGCATGCTGAGAGAGACATCAGTTAGAGCATAAAAGAAGGCAGGGAGATGAAACTGGCGACTAAGCAAGTTAAGTAAATACATAAATACAAACATGCTTAGTCAGAACGTTCATCTGTCATCTTGATTGCTTTACAGATAAGAGAATAGATATTAAGAAGCTTGTATGCTGCTATGAGAGAGTTTAAGGTGATAGCTTGGTCATGGACTAATACTGCGATGTTAAACAAATCTGTTGTCAACAGTCCTGCCATACATAGCACGGGGGAGGTGTTAAATGATGGCCTCAAGTCCTGCTGCCCCTCTGTTCAGGGAATGAGTCAACATCAAGGTGACTCAAGGTCTTTTCTACTCCCAGGCCCCTCAATCTCCTTTTGCAGTACTGGAAGGAACAAAACAACAGGGATTTCTCCCCATAATTGCCACCTCAGAGGCTGGTCCAGCTGTGACTAGATTTTTTATTTCAAGTCAGAATAACCAATGATTAAATTTTCTTTGGAAAGATGCAGTTTGAGCTGCAGTTTCATGACTGCTTCATGCCCATTAAAGCTGGGCTGTTGCTGACAGGAACCATTCCCTCCTCTCCCGTGTTTCAGCTCACACCTTCCTTCCCTGTCCCCTCTGCTGGCACTAGCACCCCTGCAGCCATGCCAAGGGCTGGAGAAGGGAATTGCTGCAACTGGAACTACAGTGGGCTTTGCTGGTAAGCTTTCAGCTGGGCCAGCACATTGCTCTGTTTCTCCCCACTGCCCTGCAGGTGCTGCTGTGGGAGAAACAACAGGAGTGGGTAAGGTGTAGGACCACCTCCCTCAGGGGGCTTAAAACAACTGTGATTCGCAGCCCCCCAAAGCTTTCCAGGGAGGAAAAATAGGCCTCAGGAAAAAAGAATGTGTGTGCCAGCTTTAGGTTAAATTCCCTTTCCTATCAGACTTCTTACCTGACTTTGAACAGGTCATTTTAATCTCTCTCTGCCTTAGATTTCCCTCTCCAAAACAAAGATAAAGCAGTACTTTTATCTTTTAGAACAAGCACATTAGAGATTTTGAGGTGCTGAGGTGCCCAGGTACTCTGGGAATAGGGGCACAGAAAGACTTTTGATAGGTCTGCAAATATTTTTAAAGTGCTTCTGCCTCAAGCTTCTATTTTTAATTGCCTTAATTGTAGACAGCATTTGTACTGCACAACTAAGGTCTTTGTAGCTTAACATGTTGTAAGTATCCACGCTTTTGGCAAATCATTGGTATAACTGAATTCCAGATAATAGAATTCAGGGCATAAATCTGAGATATATGAGAAAGGACGGAAGTTTTTTTTCAGGCTTTAAAAAGCATTTTCACTGTGTTTCAAGTTTCAGTAACTTTTAGTAGCATCACTCAACAACAGAGTGAGCAAGCACTCCATGGTGAAAACACCAGCTGTGGTCTATTTTACATGCAGTTACCTTTCAATCAGTCACACCATAGCATTACTTGCTCCATCTGAACCTCAGTCTGATTTGAGATCGATTCAAGCTCATCTGACCTGACATTGTCATATTTTTTCCAACAGAGCTAATGTGTGGTTTTGTTTGTGACCAGACCCATCACTTACAGGGCTTCGAACTAATATCCTTGTTTTAACACAGAGCAGACAGAGGGGTTGTTTGGACCACAACCACTTTTCCAGACATGGGTGATAGTACTGCATCAATACTGTCATTGCGGTCCTCTTCCCAGCCTAAAAAGCTCTGCTTGCAGTGTGAGATTTGAAATGTTTATCCTTTGAAAAAATATATTTGGTGTAGCCATAACAAGTGGTAGAATATCCTTTTTGCCTCAGAATTTGAGATTAGAATGTCTATGTTTATAGCTAAGGGAGGATACCACTAGAAATAAATATTTAGTAAGGTGGTGATAAAATTACAAGGGCAGATCTTCATTCAAGAAGAAGTAGTCAGTCTTTTATTTACAAAACTCAAATGAGAGATTACAGACTAGTTATTCTGGCATACGTCGTCCAACCCTGGCAATCTGATTCTAAAGGGCTGATTACCAGAACGCACAGGTGCCAGCACTTCTTACATATAAGGTGTCTAAAGGATGCTGGGACCAGGGATAGTCAAAGTCATTGGTCTGTTTCTGAAACCACTTTACCACATACTCTATTTTTGACCTTGGAAATGCATTCCATTTCTCTACATTTAACTTCCTGCATTTAGAAAATGGGGATTAAGAACACAGAGGTAAAGCTGCCCTAAGTTTATTGATATTTGCAGCTTTCAGAGTTCTAATGGGTAGCACTGTACAAAGGCAAAGAGTTCTTTACATTTTACTGAAGTGACTCATTTTTCAGCTGGCCACACTGTTGTACTGTAAATCTTCAATGAGTGAGAACTTGCCAATTTGAAGAAACAACTGATTTAACTAAATGGTTTTTCAAAGGCACATAGAAAAATTGGTGCAACCGCATCATGGAGATAAATTTATATCAGGCTGAGTGCCTCGTATTGATTAAGCTTATGTCAGCAAGGAATCAACTTGCTAATGCCATGAAAGGCACTTTTAAACTGAAATAAGAGTGTCTACACAAGGGATTAGTTTAATATTGGCATTCTTTTTCCCCAAATAAGACAAGCCTTTAAGTCCCATATCCCTAGTGCTATGCATTGTGAATTAGAAAAAAAAAAAAAAGTAATAGAAATGGCATAGCAGACATGGCAAAAACCAATTAGTGCCTGTCCTTGGTACTCAGAGTGCAACATTGGCTCACAATTAGGCTTGCTATGATTTGAAGCATCTTTAAGCCTGCTGCTACTGAACACAATATGAGGGAACATGGTTCTGTCACATTATTTTTAATGTTCAAGCGATGCTAACTGACATATCCCAGAGATGTGAGTTCAAGGCTGTGGTTTCATGGCAGCCTAATTTCTATGGCAGGCCGGCTGCCACTAGGAAGTCACAAATACATTATTTGTGAGAAGGAGGGAAAAGTGCCTCCCAAAGCAGTTTGGTGGATGCTTTTGCTTGCCATGGCAGTGGAGTGGACGAAGTTTAGGATGAGCTGCTCCTAGCCCTTCTCTGCTAGAAGGAGGACCCAGTCTTCCAACTCTGAATTGCTATCACATATGTACTTGGAAGAATGTAAGTGTAGGCACAGTGAAGTGGGAAAAGGAGGTGTTTTCATCTGAAAATACAGAAGTACATAAGCATGCCAGAATCTTCTGGATGTTACAGAATCAGTCAGCCAGATGTTGCAGTAGCTGTGTCTCCTGGATATGGGCTCATTCCTGCTGAGCAGGCTCGAGGCTGAGGTGTTACTGCAGTGGGACACAGCTGTAGTGGGCTGTGGCTGCTGAGACCAGCCATCCCTCACATGACTGGGACCAGGCTAGTATGACACTTTAAGATGAGGAAGCAAACTTTTATAGGCTCTGTATTCAGCACATGGACAGCTGAGGGGAACAGAAGACCTGGGACACTGAGATGACGTGGCTTGTCCTCCTGGTCTTCAGTGCTGGGAACCCTCAGATACTTTTCTTAATGTCAGCAATACCATATGAAAGCACACAGAATTACAATAATCATCCCTGGGGATGGCAGATGTGTGGATTTCCATGGATAAGTCCAAATCCGGTAAAAATGATGCAATCTTCTTAGTCACCCATAAAAACAGAGACGTCACAAGATCCAGAAGCAAAGAGTCCAGATGCACCCACTGGGATAGGTTAAGGTTCTGACAGGGATACTAGGGAAGGAGAGGCTTGAATAATTTGCAGTTGGGCTAAATGTTGTGGTTGCGTATTTGAGCAATATAGAATGACTACCTGTGACAATAGGAAATTAAATTTCATCATCCTGAAGGTAACATTCCCTACTGTGAACTTCAAGATTTTTATGAAGTGCTCCTTTTTCTCCTCCTTGAAGACTGTGGGATCAGGCTAAGGGTGGTTTATCTGGGGCCCACGTGGGATATCGGAGTGCCGCAGTGTTGAGCAGTTGCTGCGCAGCCAGGGTCAAAGAGTAGGGGAAACGCTCACTAGAAAAGTCAGCTGCAGCATTGGAGGAAGGTCTAGAACACTACTCCTGTCTATCCTTAAGACAATTCCTTTCACACAAACAGCCTAAAGTTTCCAAAACCAATTTCTTTCAAAGTACAGCTGACCCCTCCTGTATGATGAAGAATGTATTTAGGGTAGAAGTGCTTGCAAGCAGATCCTTGTGGCACATTCCTTTCAGTCTTGCTGGGCATTCTGCCTCTGTTTACACTGGTTAAATATTTAAAGCTATCTTTACAAAGAAAAGCAAAAGCCCAAAAGATTTCTTCTGAAGGGAAAGTCGAGATTGTCCTTTAACACGTACCAAGCCACAGTCCATCGAAAAAGGCAGATGCAGGCTGAGAATTACTCCTCCTCTGATCTCATCCTGCTCACTCTCTAAATAACGTTCATGGAAAATACACACACACCTAAAAGACATAGAAAACCAACTTTCCTCCTCTCTATCTCCCCACCTCACACACACACACCCCTTTTCAATTTGTGTATCTTGAAACAGTAATGCAGCAAATATGATCTGAATCTCATTTACATCAGTGGAAATGGGGAGTCATTTCTTTAAAAGGAATGTCCTTGAAGCACAGCAAGAGCAGCATGAGGCCAGAAGTAAGAGCTCATCACATAATTTCTCCTTGCATCACAGCCTTATGAAGCTCTACTCCTTTCCCTTGCATCTGTGAAATCAGCAGGTCTACTCCTGGGAGTAAGGATTGCCATCTTAGGCCCTTAAATCAGCTTCTCTGTGTTTGAAGAACAAGAGAGAGTCTGTGTTTTCAGGCACTGTATGTAACTGTAGAAGAACTTGCTCAAGAAAGGGAAATAAAAAGAGAGTAAAAATGTTCGCATTCTCTGAACAAAATGAGCTGTGATCCGCAATTGCCCTTTTAAGAGTTGTGACTTTTTCCTTGTTCTCCGGAAAACTTCTGGCAGCAACAGCCGGGCTGCAGCCCCTGCGCCTCTCACCCCAGCGCAGAACATGTCAAGGAAGGCAGGCAACATACGGCTTTAATTTGCAAGGGATCATCTACATTTCTTCTGAGCAGAAAAGAAAACCAAATCAAATCTCCACATACTCCATCTATCTTGAATAAACAGCATTAAGGAAAAAAATGCTGTGGGTATTGGGAGGAAGAGACTCTTTGTAGTCTGCTTTGACTGTGCATACCGCTTCTCCTCATGCCTCTTTAGAACATATAAAATCCTTGCAATGGGGGGCTGACTTACACCGATGCTGGCCAAAAACTGCTCTTTATTCCTGGCCCATGCTACCTGGTAGAACGTTCACGTTATAACAGCTATCACTCAGCAGGAATAAATTCTGTTTCTCTTGTTCCCACAACGCCCAAATACAAATAAAAGTACAATTTTTAACCTAAATTGGCAATTGCAAACTAATACAGCCAATTAATTAAAGGCATCTATAAAGGCACATGGGATGAATTTGAGGGTAAGCTGACCCGGGACACCCGATGGTCAAAGAATTACTTGGTATCTTGTCAAATGCTTGTTAGTAACAACTGCCTCTGCACCGAGGTGACTTTCTGAGCACTTGGCTGTACAGCCTTGAGACCCTTTGCTGCAGAAAGTATTCTGGCTGCTGACTGCACCATCCCTAAGGTTTGTGTTCAGCTCCTACTGATTTTCTTTGCCAATCGCTGCATGTGTTTGTTATTTTTGTCAGCACAGGCATGCTTCCAAGAGTCTTCTAGATGTTCCAAGAAATGTCCAAGGTAGGCTGTTAAATTTTAAGGATTTTGTTCTTCTGGCAAGACTAGGTCTGTGAGACGCTATGCCCATGGCCCTGGGGCAGATGGCTATGTCATTGGCACGTTGCAAACTGAAAAATATCTTACCATGCAACTGTAAAAGCTGCTTGGCAGTCTTGTCCAGGTACTTTCTCTCCAGAATTTTGGTTTGTAGACCTCAGTGTCAACTTCTAGGGTCAAACACCTTACTTTAAGGAGCGTGTATTATCTAGATTAAGGATTTTATCACCCAAAATATATGGTAGTTTTAATGTGGCAATGTAAGGGTGTATTACAATTTGGGATGTATAACACTGTAATCATCTGTCCTTCATTTCACTGCATTTGCAATCTTTGTACTGATTCTTCAGCAGTATCCCTGTCTGTGCATTGTGAGGACTTGATGTGATGTGTACTGCCAGTACTCAGAGCTGAAATGAGACTCACCTGAGATGTGAACCTCCCAAGAAACTTCAGTAATTTAGTATACACATTGTTGCCCTTTACAGATTACATATTTTAATCCCTCTCTCTACCCAAATCTCAAAAATCTTTTCTTTCCATACGGAACTAATTGCTCTGCACACAAAAAATACTAACTGTTCTTATCAGCCAAGATGCATGCTCAACATGAGAAAAAAATCAACTTTTAAATTATCCCACTGAATCATGATGATCTTACTTTTAACATGTTATTTGACATCTAAATAATGAAACCTTGAATCAACTAAAAACCTAATTATTTAAGCGTAACTTCGGCTTTAATTTGGTGGACAAACATACACTTATATTATCATCTGGGCTTACATTTTATTCATTTGGGTGCTCACTAGCCTTACTACATACACATTTGTGCTTATATTTGGATTCTCTGTATGTAACATAGGTCTGTGAGATAAAGCTGAATAATTTCCTCTAGGAAAACAAGTTTTCCTTAAGTTCTGTGGAATGTAAGCATTCACTCTATCCTATTTCTGCCAGTCACAGAGAGGAAAACAGGAAAATACTGTGACGACTTTTTGCTTTGTTTCTTTCCAAAATTAAAGATTTACATAACTTCGGGGTTTTTTCAGACAATCCCCCATCTCCCATAACAAGTAAAGTGAGCACAAACCAGCGCTCTAAGGATAGTATTGGTACCTAAAGAGAGTAAGAGGACAAATCTCATACTCTGCCGACCTGCCAGAGTCCCAATTTCTCCTAATGGCTCCTATACCAAGTAACATCAGCATTTTGTTTTGAAGTAAAAGCTGAAATTCCTTTTTATTATTATTTAATGCCCAAATTTTTGTTTCTTTTAGAATGGAAGATTATCTTTCCATGGCAAGGGGGAAGAGTGTCTGTGATTTAAGAAATGCACTGTGTATCTTCATAAGAACATGATTACTGTCAGATTGACCTGAGCAAAGGTGGCATCCTGTCCAGTCTCCTCTCCCCAGCTGTCACCTATGGTGGATACCTAAGGAATCATTAAACAAGGCAGACACACGTGAATAGTCTCCTGTGGATATGATGTGCAGTACTGGGGTTGTATGAAGAATTAGTGTATTTTGTTAGATCAAGACATATAGGTGGAAAAATAAGACAGACTTTTGGTCACACTTTTCTGTGGGTTAGAATCAACTTTCAGTTAAGAGCAATTGCTTACCATTTTTTGAGATATTTATTAATTAAGCCAGCTCTGAAAGGAAGAAGATGGTAGCTTTAGAATACAGAGGACATTGATGATGTTAATGATGGGAGAAAACGGCATTTATTAGATAAACAAAAAGGAGAGACAATTACCTTACAGTCTCTTGATTTGGAGAGGCGTAAGTTGGGAGGGGGGGTTGCTGCGTGTGGAAGCAAAAGAAGATTACAATGTACTCTCAGACCAGCATCTCTACGGAGTCCACAGTTTTGGACAGATTTAGGAAACCTAGCTCCCATGTGCACTTCTGTGGGACAAGTTCTGTAGTTTCCCTTAAGGATCGGGTCTGAAAGGAGAGGGAGAATGCCTGTTTTGTGAGAAAAACTCCCTCACAAACAGCACAGTGGTTTGTTTGGTCTATGAGTATGGCCTCTGGGAGTTCATGCTGGAGCTGAGTGGTTGTTTTCAGCAGCAGAACGACAAGGAATGCAGCTGTGCACTGGATGAAGTGCAGCCCTGGAACATCAAATGTCAGACCAGGGTACGCTGGTGATTTGATGGCAGGGGGTGTTCGTTGCTGTAGTAGTGGATGGGCATCAACACATCTTGCATTTCTTGCTCAGGCACGGTTTAAAGTGATCTGGGCATTTTGGGCCACAGAGGATTATGCTCTAATGATGAGTTTTGTGGTTTGGGGTGTTTGAAATGTAGGACAAGTGCTTCTGGGAAGATTCTTTCCACACAGGATTGTTATGTGAAAAATCATTAAACGGTTAAAATGAGCAAGTCTAGGAACTTTTCTGAACTTACCAGCTCCCAACCCTGGTTCTTCTCCCCACAATACCACCCCCATCCCATTTCCACTTTTTCTTTCTGAGCTGGTCCTACTGATACATCGGAACTTGAAGTAGTTTTTCTCAAGCCACATTTAGCTTTTAGCTAATTACTGCATTTAGATAGTTACTGCTTCAGAACCAAAAAAAAAAAAAAAAAAGCTTGTTAATCCAGAAATGTGTCTGGTTTTTCTTCTGTACTAGTTGGTCTGAAAAAATCTATTACGTACATGTACAAACCTTTCCTGTATACACTGGTCTTTCTCCTAGAATAATCTTCTGGGTTATTGGAGACGGTGTTTTTCAGTTTGAGAAGTGTTTCCTTAATATTTCAAATGCAGACCCCAGTAGGCAGAATTTCAACCAACTGATGATGCACTTAGGCATCATAATTACCTCTCCTGAATTGTGTGATGTGTCCCCAGGTCTGAAGGACAGGCAGAAAGCCAAGGAGGCTTCCCAAGACTGGTCAGAAATTCACACTCATTTTCTATGAGAAAGAGCGTGTATAACACTTGTTCCGATCTAAAGATCCAGTGTTCAGTCTTTTTACGACGAACAGAGAAACAATACTACTATTTAGGGCTGAATATGAATAGGTTTTATGCTAGAAAGAAGTTAATAATTTTAATCACTGATGTAGATCTGAAGAGAAAAATCTGTAGCTTAAAACTATAAATACATTATTCAAGGAATCAAACTTTTCAACAGAAGATGGAAAAAGGTGTTTGTGCATATCATTTTTGAACTATGGTCCTCTGAGAGGAGAGTTCTCGACAGAACTCAATGAACCCCAGTAAACGAGGACATCAGCAATCGACATTTTTAAGGATATGCAATTTCTAAACATGATCACACTCCTACAGTTGTTACACAGCATAGATTTTGCTATTAATTAGTTTGAATGTGGGACAGTACTGCTGGGAGAAAGAAAGTGGCCTAAATAGCACGGTCCAAATTTTATCTGTAGCTATCCAAGAAATACGGATGTCTTTTATTAACCCTTGCCACCTCTGACAGCTAGAAATAAATGCTGGAGTTGTCTTACTACTAATGGAGTTTTGGAGCTCAATTAACGTGGAAGGCGGAAAGGGTGGGAGCATGCTGCAGAGAAAGAAGACAGCTGGTAAGGAGACGTTCCATGCCTGGTTCAGCTCAGAATGGCAGAGTTAACCTTCGGACAAATATGAGAACATTTGCACACACGACAGAGAGCCTTAATTACTGAATGTCTGGAGAACAGGGCAGGGTTCTTCTCCTCTCCAGGAGCACCCTTTATTATTTTTATTCAGTTCCAGTGAGTACAGTAAATCCCCCATTCAGCCTTCATCGTTTTTCTGGACTATGCATTTCGGGAGAGCCAACAGGACCTCCATTCTCTTTGTGCAATGGGGCTTCAGACATGCAAAAATGGCCACTGCTGGCGGTCACTGTATGCCCATTCACCCCCTCCCCAGAACATAGCAAGAATTTCAAAAACCTGACGGGAGGTATTGCAAGTCACACAGCATTCGACTTGAGTTACACTGGAATAGCTGCCCACTGAGCAGAGAGAGGAAGAGAAACGGGAAAGCCCTATTGGGATTATTTTCGTATGTCGGGCTGCTGCTGTGGACACGATGGGAGGAAGGCGCAGATAACACACTGGCGATAGCTCGGTAGCGAGCTACTTAGAGTGTCTCTGGGGGGAGGCGAGTTTTAGCCGCTCGAACATCACCGTGTATGCGATGTGCCACATCGCGGTCTGCGCCTTCACGCTGCCGCGGCTCCTGCCCGCGCCCCAAGTGACCGCAGTGTGTCTCCCACATTTCAGACCTGCAGAGATGCCCCCGACCGCGCACTGCTCCGCGCAGCACAGTCCTGGCAGCGGCGCGGATGCCTCCTCCAACCCTGCCCTTTGCCATGTGCCAAACATCGATTTCCCCGGCCGGTATTAGCCCGGCTACTTGCACGGCGGGGGGCACCGAGGGTGACGGGCCCCGGCCCGGTCCGGGTGCGCCGCTCAAGGGCTTCAACAATAGTCATCACCGCAGAATCCAAAAACACCCCCGGGACAGCCGGGGCCGGCGCGCTGCCGACCGGCACGGCACAACCCCGTCCCCCCCGATCGCCCCCC